>RPOG01001381.1:20371-81997 GCA_008086565.1 Thalassoma bifasciatum | reverse complement strand
GTTGTAATTTGAAGGTAATCCTCGCCGCCGTATCAGCAATAAAAAGATCTAAAATAAAGTTTGTGTCTCCACATCAGCATAAAGAAAATAGTCAGTGTATCTCCAAGCTTATTGCACAGTGTTAAAGCCACAGTGAACCTTAACACCTCTATCATTACGCTGCTTTTATAATCTGCCTCTGCTATCAAACAGCAAGCATAAATCTTCTCTCTAATCCCTGTTTAATTTCCTGTCCCACTGTGATGCATATAAGCCCTTTTTCTGCCATCACTGGTCATTATCTGCTGCTGATTAAAGCACCAAAAGGAATACGGTGGATTATGGGAAAGCTCTTGGTAAATGTGTCGACTGAAGGAAATATATAGACACATGAAAGCCGCGATGATTGATGAGAGTTTTATACACGTTCGTATGATTTTGCAGAATCAATATTGTGTTTTGGAAGCGATTCCTTTTAAGTAAGTTTGATTGGTAAGTTCTCGACACTTTCAGCTCAAACAAATGTTCGTGTCAGCCGCTGTCGACATTGAATGATTCATTTCCACCTGCACTCAGAAAAGCTTTTACTCTTAATGTTGTAAACTGGAGTCTGGCAGGTCATTTCCTGAAGCATAAAAAAAAGAAATATATGCTTACTTCCAGAAAACCTCTTATAGACGGGACTGGCTGGTGGCTTTAGAGGTGTTTTTGCTTATGTCGCGTCAGTTTTTAAAGGTAACTGGTGCAAGAATAGAAACATTTACACCCAGCAGTCAGGCTCAGATTTGAACCCTCACATTTCCTCAAGTGAATGAGAAATTAGATTTTTTTTCTTCTTCCAGTCCGTGCATTAATTCCCAAAATAAGACCCTCCACTCCACCTCTTAGAAATACTCAAAAAATACCCAAAGATGACAAAGAAGTAGTATTTTTTTGGCACATATGAAGTCAAATTTTGAGTCAAAAGGTCAAATTTTCACTATAAAAAATTTGGACTTTGTTAACATTTATCTTATAACGTTGACATTTTATCTCAAAATGTTCGGTTTTCTTTATTATTTTAAAATTTTTGATTTTATTTTTTTCTCATTACTTTTGACTTTTCTTGTTTTAATTATCTCATTTTTTTTTACTTTTCTTGTTTTTATTTATTTTCTCAATTATTCTGACTTTTCTTGTTTTTGATTCTTCTCAAACTTTTGACTTTACTTGTTTTTGTTTTTTTTTCTCCAAAATTTTTACATTTATGTGTTTTTTTTTCTCTCTCAGAATTTTGACTTTTCTTGTTTTGATTTCTTTTTCTTAAAATTTGACTTTTCTTGTTTGTTTTTTTTATCTCAAATTTTTGACTTTACTTGTGTTTTATTTTTTTTCTCAATACTTCTGACTTTTCTTGTTTTAATTATCTCATTTTTTTTACTTTTCTTGTTTATATTTATTTTCTCAATAATTCTGACTCTCCTTGTTTTTGATTCTTCTCAAAATTTGACTTGTCTTGTTTTTAATTTCTTTCTCAGAATTTTGACTTTTCTTGATTTGATTTTTTTTCTTAAAATTTGACTTTTCTTGTTTTTTTATTTTCATCTTAAAATTTTAACTTTTTGTTTTTTTATTTTAACTCAAAATTTTGACTTTACTTGTTTTGTTTTTTTTCTCAATAATTTTGACTTTCTTGTTTTAATTTTTATCTCAATTTTTTTACTTTTTTGTTTTTATTTATTTTCTCAATTATTCTGACTCTTCTCGTTTTTGATTCTTATCTCAGAATTTTGACTTGTCTTGTTTTTTTATTTTAACCTCTAAATGTTGACTTTTCTTGATTAGATTTTTTTTTTCTTAACATTTTGACTTTTCTTGTTTTGGGGTTCTCATCTCAAAATTTAGACTTTACTTGTGTTTCTTTTTTTTTTTTCTCAATAATTTTTACTTTTCTTGTTTTAATTGTTATCTCACTTTTTTTTACTTTTCTTGTTTTTTATTAATTTTCTCAATTATTTTGACTCTTCTTGTTTTTAATTCTTATCTCACAATTTTGACTTTTCTTGTTTTTTATTTTTATCTCAAAATTTTGACTTTTTTCAGATCTAGACAACAGACAACTGTTTAACTCATTGTGGTCACTAAGCAAACAAGATTGTATTATTCAGTTCAGCCTTTCTCCTCCACCTCTGTCAGCATCTTAAAGTCATCTGATCTCCAAGACAAATTCTGAACATTACACTAATAAAAGTAGATGAATACATCCTGTGGTATTATATTTTTATACAATATTCTTCTGTCTTACAGGAAACATTAAACAAACAAGTTGTGGTGCTTTTTTTTTTATTAATAGCAGTTCGATTCATTTTGATGGGCACAACTGATTTCACATATAAGTAATTTGAGTTATGAGCTCCGTCACGGAACAAATTAAATTTGTAAGTCAAAGCAGCGCTGTAAAAGGCTCATTCAAGGTTGACAAAAAAAACAAAAACACATCCATTTATCAGGTAATAATGCGCTTATTTGATAAGATAAGATCTATTTTATTAATCCAGCAGGAAATTGTATGCATTGTATGGAAATCAAAGGCACTGCTAAACAGTAATTTCCATTTCAACCACATCAGTTCAGTCAAATTCAAAAGTCTACACCCTTACCCTCTGAATAAGTAGAATTAAACTCACGGGTGTAAAGTGACAACATCAAATATTAGAGCATGGAAATACCAGTTTGTCATCCTTAAAGCACTACAGAGGCTCCCAATGATTCTTCTCATTGGAGATATTTTCAAATACAGACCTGTTTTAGGACCAAGCCTCACAGTTGAGGGTGTTGTTTGTTTTCTGATTCAGGCCTAATTTGCCTTAACAAAGTGAAAAATTGTGAAATACATGTCAAAATGTTTTACAAAACATCAAAAGAAATAATTAGTCATGAAATGACTTAGCCTGCAGGCTCATTGAGACCACAGACTGTTACATCTATTGATATATTCTCTACGATGTCACCCTGATGTAGAGTTTTAAAGCTGCAGTATTGGAAAAGCTTCACTCAAGTCATAAAGGCAGGAGACTTTATCCTCTTGTACCAGACGTTTAATTTTATGGTAAAGATCAGTCTTTGTTGAATTGGTGTCGTCTCTGGTGCTTCAAGCCTTAAGCAACGGTGAACAGTTTCTAACACTTCAGCAAAGGTTTCTTATTTTAACCCTTGGATGCGCAACCTACTTATACCTACACTCTTCCACACGTGGGGTCAAAAATGACCCCAATTGAAACCAATGGGGTTTACAATGAACTGAGATGTTATTCTTCAAAATCGTTAAAACAAAGAGTTGTAATTTTATCATATTCAAGGTATTCCCTCTAAAACATGTTTGTGACATGAGGCCATTTGCATTTTTATGTATTGTTTCATTAATTTTAAGAAATTGCAGTTTTTCTATCACTTCCTCACTCTTCCACAAGTGGGGTCAAAAATGACCCCAATGGAAATCAATGCATTTTTTGCAATAAACTAAAGACATTTCTCTCATTTTGGTTAAAGGTGATATATTTTGTTCAAACAAAAGGGTTATTTCATTTTTGACATGCACATTTTTTAATTTCTCATTCACATTTTAGCACCTAACAATCAGTGTATCAGGCCAATTAGGGGTCAAAACACGTTCGTGTGTGTGTCCCCATGTCTGGAGGATGAACAGAGAACATTCATCAGGTCCAGAAATCTTAACACTGTCCACACATATGTACACACACAAATATCAATTGGGGTCATTTTTGACCCCACATGTGGAGGAGTGGGGTAGTGACACAAAAACTGCAATTTCTTAAAATTAATAAAAAATTAAATAAAAATGCAAATGGCCTCATGTCACAAACATGTTTTATGAGGAATACCTGGAATATAGAAAAATAACAACTCTTTGTTTTAAAGATTTTGAAGAATAACAACCTGTTTTTGACCCCACGTGTACATCTAAGGGTACCCAAGGGAAAAGTGCAACACGTATTGCATTTTGTAATAACCAATGCAATGTGTAAGAAATTATTACCTAATTCGGGAAAATTTATTACATATTGCGTTCAAGAATTTTATTACAAAATGCGTCAGATTATTACAAAATGCACCGTTATTACAAAATAAAGTCAAATTTTATTACACTATTACATAATGCGGTGTTCTTACATAATGCGTCGTAACAGGGTTATCAGATCCATCAAAAGTGCAGTACAATAATGAGTTCACTCAAAGGGAATCAAAGAGATTTTCTCCAGGTCTTTCAGAATTATGCAGATGAGGTCCACACTGCCCTGAATCAGGCTCAGGTTTAGTTTCCTTTAAGCTTTAGATCGATGCTCGTGTCCCTTTCCATGTTTACTGATTCATCTTGAATCCATCCTCTTGGATACGTAGTGATCAGTCAGCATTCTGTCTGCTGCTTTGCAAGTCTGATGAGATGAAGTGCAGGTGCCACACAAAGTTGGGCGAGTCAATCCCATTACTGTGAGCTCTTATTTCCCTGGCTTAGGAGGCACAGTGCATCTCACTATTCCTCGCTTTATTTTCCCTCAACCAGAGCTCAATTTTATATTAAAAAAATCTTTGTTGTTTATCCAATCAGAACACTGTGTTTCCTCAAAAGCACTTGGCTTGAACCTGAATATTGTTTCCAGGATCTTAGAGGTCTGGCTTTGACCTCCAGTTTCATTCCAAGGAAGGGTTTAAGTTATTCAATTCCTGTTCATTTCATTTAGGAAACACAGAATCCTCTCTCAGCCGTCCTCCTTTGCACTTGTGGGATAAATGTAGATGCTTTCAGACTTGGCATCCAGACAAGCAGCATGGTATGATTGCAGTGCGCGAGTTCTTTCTGACCAGAGGGTGGATATGTTGGGCGCCGAGTGCATTGTGTTCTGTTTGGAGTCTGATCAAAGGCAGCCGGGTGCCAGCAGCAGAAGGTTAAGAACAGTGCGATGTAAGTTAAACTGTAGCGTCTCTTATTGCGGATTAAACTGGGTCAATGGATCGGCCTGAAAACAAATAACTACACATACATGTAAGAAACAAGACCGCTGCAGTCATACAATTAACACAATTATTATCATCTCTTTCCAAGACAGCCGAACCTCCAGGGGCCTACGTTAGAGTTTCAGCGCAGTATTGTCATTATATCCAATAAAATAACGAGTCCCTGAGCTAAGTAGCTTCTGTTAACGCTCTTTTCCTCATTATGAACAAGACGCCAGGATTGCTGGCTTCACTGAAACATCAGGTCCCTGCGTAGTAAGTCCACAGTGTTCATGTCTGGCCGGCATACAGTTCTAAGTAGATCCACATGGGACTGTAAATGAGGATTTGTTTTGCATGCATGTATGAATCTCTTCCAGATTTTACCCTAGAGGCATCCTGTATCCTTATTACATCACATCCCCCATATGTTTTCATCCATCTGTCCATCCCTTCATCTCAGCCTCCATCATCTCGGTCCCTCTATGGCACATTCATGGACACAACATGGCTGAAGCCGCCCTTGATCCAACTGCACGCTTTAAAGTTTCAACTTGACTGGAGACAGAAAAAAGCTGGCATGGTTTGCTCAAGATAAAAATCAGCCTTATCTGTTAACCCTTCTCACTGAAATGTGCCGTTCTGAACACGTCTGACTGATTCAGGCTATTTAGCAGCACAGAAAGTGCATCACCACGGGAGATTCGACCATTTTGCAAAGCAAAATAACACAGAGCCTGCCTGGCATATTATAAAGAAGCGTCAGAAAAGCATGAAGGCACACCAAATTAAAAATGTGCAAATCCACATGCAGAATAAAAACATTCAATAGGGGGAAGAAATCTTCTCTGTGACCTTCAAATTTCAAAATGCATTATGTCTGCGTTGTGTGACAGTCCAATGCGTCATTCCAGCACTTTGATTCTCAAAGAAGAGAAAAGCAGACAGCCATCTAAAGCAGATTTATCAATATGGTGAAGTATCACGGTGAGTCAGCCGCCACAGCTCCGTCTGTCATTCTCACTGACACCAGAACAGTCAATCACAGTCCATAAGACTAAGTCCATTATCATCATAATAAAATCAATGCCCTCTAACTACAAAACTTTGGCATAACCTTTCTGCAATCTTGACAATGTCCCATAATTCACCCTCCGCTAAGACAAGAATCTGCTTTTAAGGATTAAGTTCTTCATCTTTAAACATACATCAAAACTATCCATTTTTTCATAACTCCAAAGCTGAGTAACTGCCTTCTCTGTGCCATACAGCGCTATTGTTGTGGAAAAACTATTAAAACGAACACACACTGTGGAGTTTATCTTCACTCAGTCCTGCACCCACTGTCCTGCTGGCCTGAATTCTCACTGGAGCACCAGATATGGATTAATCCACAAATGGAAATGGTCCCAACAATGGACTATTTTTCACAACTTGAGTAGTAAATAAACAAAGCGGGGTGTTTTTCTGCACTTTTCCTTTTTTGTTTTTTTGATTAATTTCTTTATATTTATTCCCATTGCAGTTCTACTCATAAATTACTGCTGTAGCTAACAAAAAGATTTTTTTTTTCTGGAAAAAAAAACAAAAACTGGCCAAACCAATAAAGCTGAAGAGTTTACTCTTAAAGCTGTTTTTGGAAACAGACTAGATTTAACAGTGATGCATATTTCATAAGTTATTCTGCAAAAAACAGGCCATCCATTCAAAGTCTGACTCTCCCTCTCTCTCATACCTGCAGCCACGAGAAAGGTGACATCTGATGTGACTCACAACATGTTGTCAACATTTGTCTTTCGTATTTCTCACAGCACAGGTATGTGAATCATGGTACTTCATATTGTTAAAACACAGCAGCAAGAAAAAAGAAGAAAAAAAAAATCAGTGAGGAAATGAGCAATATGACAGAAATGCAACACTCCTCACAGGAGCTTTAAGCCACAATTCTACTGAGTCCAGCTGTTCTTCCTACAGTCAAACACCTGGCTGCTATTTTACATCTGCATAGTAGTTTCATCATAACATACTGGACTCTAAACTTATACACTTCTACAAACAAAAGTCAAAATAAAATACACAGCCTTGCATTGTGATTTGAACTTTAACATTGGTACATTTCATAATCAATGGAGTCATTCAGTGTAATGAATATGTGCCTCTACTGTTCTGTACCATTCCATGAGTTGGAAAGATAAATCTCCACCCTATTAAACTAATGACTTAAGCCAATGTTTTTTTTAGGAAAGTAATATTTTTGCCTAA
Organism: Thalassoma bifasciatum; assembly: GCA_008086565.1. Classification (NCBI taxonomy): domain Eukaryota; kingdom Metazoa; phylum Chordata; class Actinopteri; order Labriformes; family Labridae; genus Thalassoma; species Thalassoma bifasciatum. The sequence continues at coordinate 74,764 of RPOG01001381.1, read as the reverse complement.
GTCAGCTCTACAGGATGCTCCCCACCTCTGGTAAAATGGTCTAAATCTTAATTAAAAGATAATTCTGTTCCCTTCCCTGTGTATCCTAATGGACTAAATTACAGTGTACTCTATTTATTTCAGATTATTTTGTTCCCTGAAAAACTTGAATATGTGACTTAGAGTTACAGTTCAAGAGGACAACAATATATATTTGTCTCATTCATCTATAACATACCCACTCTAACATACAAGGGCTATACCTGAGCTGTTTTTGCATAAAAAATACTTTTTCTCTATCTGTTGAACCTGAAATCATTTGCATTCTTGTCCTTGAACATTTTATACCTGGAGCAGTCACGACACTGCACTATCTGCACTGTGTACATAAGCTGGTTCCTTGGGTTTTTGAGATATATAATATACATAATTTATTTCCTTATATTCCAATGTTTGAAAAAAAAAATCTACTATTTTTTTCCACTTTTTGTTGTTGTTGTTGTTATATATACCCTTAAAAGTTTTTTTTTTTTTTTTTTTTTTTTTTTTTTTTTTTTTTTTTTTTTTTTTTTTTTTTTTTTTTTTTATTTTTTTTTTTTTTTTTTTTTTTTTTTCATCCATTATGTTGGAACAAAGGAACAGTATTTTGATTTTTCTGTATGTGCGTACAAAATTGATTAAAAAAAAACAAAAAAAAACATTTGAATCCTGATTTTTGAATCATCATGTGCTATTCAATTATAGTGCTTTCCTAGTTATCTTAATGGCAAATACTTTTTTTTAATTGGAATTCACTCTCCATTGTACTTTTAACAAAGTTCCTACTGAAGTTTGTTAATGGTTGAGCCGGAATGTGCACAATTCTCATTTAGACAACCAAACACAATTTTTAAGATGAAAAAAAAAAGACTATTGATGATGTTTGCAATTTGGTGAACATTTCCAAACACATGTAAGAAATAATAATTGTATCTGCCATATAATTATTGTTTTTTTTTTTTTAAAGATGTTTTTTGGGCTTTTCTGCCTTTTATTGGATAGAGGAGGTCAGTGGATAGAGCAGGAAAGGGGGAGAGAGTGGGGAGTGACGTGCGGGAAACAGGCCACAGGCGGGAATCGAACCCGGGCCACCCGCTCGAGGGCAAGCCTCATCATGCGCGGCTATATCCACGAGGCCATCTGCACCCCATCTACCATATTAGTTAAAAGTCATTATTCACTATAAAGGCAAACTAAGCGTCTGTAAAATTTCCTGTATCTCCTTTATAAATACTTCTTTTTCCTGCTTTGTGAGATAGGAAACACTGCCAACACAAATCCCGTAATGGAAGGCGACCTCTCTTTTTATTCCCAAAGGAAGAGCTTCCCATCGATAAAGAGGTCTGGATTCTTCCACAGGACTTTGGGTATCGTCTGGGACATCATGAAGATCATGTAATGTTTAAAAAAAATAAATAAATAAAATAAAAAAAACCAAATAAAAAACAGCCACAACTCCAGTCTTGAGGTTGATGTGCTTCCTTTTCACAGCCCTCCCAGACTCATACCTTTGTAAAACCATTGTGTGCCTAATTATATATTCCTAACACTGCACCAGAACAGTGTATTGTTCTGAAAAGCTGTACTGTCTCACACTGGGTCAAAAAAAGGAAAAAAAACAAAAAAAGTAGTAAATGTTTATTACATCGTGAAGCACATCTGTGAAGCAAGTTTTCCCTTTATGACTGAGACCAGCTGTCACTCAGCACCAGGATGCCAGAGCGTTAAGATTTGACACGGACTGCAGATACCAGTACTTTGTGAACAAGTGTTGTGATTACTTCAAAACATAAAAAAACAGATAAGAGAATACTGCATGTTAGACATAAACACACATACATAAACACAGCCACACACCGCTGAAAAGCTTACATAACCTGTAAATAACGAGATGAGTGTCACATCTGTGTGTGTTTTCTGTGTGTCCCCTCTCTCTCCTCTGCTTGTTTCCAGGTGAGGCCACTGATTGCTGATCAAACTCACCTGGGTCCAGCCTTTAAAAGCTCACAGCTGCTTGTAGCAATCAGAGGCCATGTCCACATGTAGCTGGGTATCTGTGAAACTGCAAATATATTTATACCTTCAGGCCTGACATCCACACAAAACTGCAGTTTTACATGACTTAAAACAATCTTTTCTGAAAACTCAGATTTCATAGTGTTGTATGAACGCCAGTAAACAGAGTTCCTGGATCTCAAATGTCACACGAACAAAGCAAAAAAGCCACTGAGCATATAAATACTACATTTGTTTATGGCAGGCATGGATATGGTGAGCATTTATGTTGTGGGGGGGTTGTTTTCAACATTGATGCAACAACTTCTTGCTGGCTTATTTCTTCAGCTGCATCTTATTGATTATGTTGAAGAGAAAACCTCTTTATCAATTGTTCAAATCTCTGACAGAATGACATGGATTCATTCTGATTGGCTGACACAGGTTTCACACCTGAAAACACTGCCACCTATGGGTCTTACATACTTAGAGCTGCACTTTTTGACCGATTTGCCTATTCATGTGTGGACATTCTTTCTTTTTCCCCCCTTTTTTTTAAATGATCTGATCCAGTCAATCAAAGTCAGAATCACCCTTTGGGGATTATTCTCCATCCATCCATTTTCTTAACCGTCTATCCTGTTATTCAGGGTCACGGGCGGCTGGAGCCTATCCCAGCTGTCATTGGGCGAGAGACAGGGTACACCCTGGATTGGTCGCCAGTCAATCGCAGGGCTGACATAGAGACAAACAACCATTCACACACACTCACATCTACGGGCAATTTTAGAATAATCATTAACCTGACATGAGCATGTTTTTGGTCTGTGGGAGGAAGCCGGAGTACCCGGAGAGAACCCACGCATGCACGGGGAGAACATGCAAACTCCACACAGAAAGGCCAACAATGCCCGAATGGGGAATCGAACCGGCGACCTTCTTGCTGCGCCACCCACTGCTCCAGCGTGCAGCTTGGATTATTCTCCATGATGCTAAATTTGACGAATTTACATTGCTGTGCGTGGATCTTGCCGTATTGAAAGGTCCTTATTGGCTATTTATCTCTGCTCCAGGGGCGCTATTTCCCACCATTGCAAAGCAGAAGTAATGAATAAGTTATGAAATTAAAAATGAAATAAATAAAGATACTCAACACACTCCACAATGGAGGGTGGTGCCCTAGCCCTCTGTTGGTCAGGGGCCACTGCCTGCAACTCACCCCCTCCTCAACTGTCCTCCACTGCCTTGTCCTCTCTGAATTAAGCCATAAAAGGCCAAAATAAATAAATAAATAAATATAAACTCTTTTTTTTTTTTTTTTAAGGAAGCAAGATGGAGAGCCACAGGGAACAATGTAACACAAAAGCAGAATATTTTCCAACAAGTTCACCAACAGCTGAGTCGCAGTATTTATGCGTTTCAAAGAATATGATATATGAATATAATATTTGATAATGCAGAAAAGGAATAAAACACCATTATTTAAACATATAATCACTTTTTATTCTATTCCAGTCTGAGAATCTAATTTGTACTCGTGTGACTGTGTGTTTGAATGTGATTGTAAAAACCCCTCTATGACCAGAGGATAGTCGTTTTCAGTCTTTAAGGTTGTTTCTGTGGGTTAAGCTGATACTTCAGTGCTGTATATAATCCCTTCCCCTCAGTAGGATGTGAGTTGATGTCCCCAGTACAAGCTTCCCAACAGTGTCTCACCAAGCTGCCGTCAATCACACACACACACACATACACACACAAATGCCTGCTTTAGAGGTTCAGAGACTCCAGTCTTCGTTTCTAATAAATCGTTCATGTCAGAGCATTTATTTAACTTTACGGGTGAAAAAAGTGATTGGTAATGATTCAGAAGTGACTTTGGCATCACTGTGGGAAATTCAGTGTGACTTCAGCTGTTATATTTATTTCATTTCTTCAGCTTAAACTAGGGAGCTGATGGCTAAGACAAGCTGTTTCTCGGTTTAGTCTTTTTCTGCTATTTAGTAAAGTGCAAAGACAAATTAAGATGATTCAAGACGTGATTGAGGAGGAAAAATTACAGTCTATCTTCATAAGTTTTGCATGGTGAAACACATTTCTGCAGCAGTGTAACATCTGCTAAGAACAAAGGAGTGTTGTATTTGGGGTGTAGAGGTTGGAGGGGGACTGTGTTGCAGTGTTTTTCAGCAGCATAATGCAGTAACAGAGCAGCTTTTAGTGAATTCAAAAGGAAGCCTTCCTTTAACACTGATGACTGCAGCCTGACAGTGAGCTGTCCACAGTCCACTAGTGGAAAATGAAAGCAGCAGGCCCTCTCGCGTGTGTGCTCATGCTCACACTCAAAGAGAAAACCTCCCGCCGAGAACTCATATTCACCACAAACCATTTGAAAGCCATTACAATCATTACGGTCGTGTGTGTGCACAGCCGGGCGGCGAGGCTGATGAGAGCAGTTACCGGGGCCTACGCCTGCTGCATCATATTGACTGGCGGTGCGGTTATCGCAGCGAGAGTGTCGGAGGAGGCTGCACGGGCTGCAGCCAGGCAGTGATGGAGGGGCGGAGAGGCAGACAGTAAGGTCACCCAGAGAGCATGGCGGCCTATGGATTTTATGCTTCCTTGCTGTTACACCCACTGGATTTATAAACTCACTTGTTAAGAGAGGTAAAGCTTTGCTGTGACTCGGGTGCATTTTTTGGTCAAAGTGCTTCTGTGGATGTTTTATGTAACTGTCATTTGTATTCTTAGCGTAGGCCATGGCTGATCCCCGTTTCTCTTGCTGCCTGGGCCTGGCAAAGGGCGGCCTTGCATCATGTCCACTTACCTTTTTTTAATCCATCTCACTTTTCCAGAAACACATCACGGCCCCTTTTAACATATCCACGGTCAGGTAAATCCAGGTTTGAATCCCCTGGCTGCACGGCCGTTCATGCACTCCGGGCGGTATTTGAGGAATGAAATGCATTATGAATTTTTAAACAGCGTGCATCTGAATCAAGTCTCTGGCATCATTTCTGATTCTTTGTGCCTTTGCTTGATCCAACTCTGAAATTCAGACTGCCAGGCTGTGGCTTCTCCAAGACGGTTTCTTTTTTTTTCTTTTTTTTCCTCCCCCTTAAAGAAAATTGATTCAAAACTTCTTTTTTTGGCTCCGGTGTGTTTATTCCTGCGTCTGCTCACTTTAGCGAGCACTGGCTGAAAGGATCAGAAGAGTTACCTTCATAGATCTAACTCAGCTTTTCTCCCTTTTTCCCTGATATCCGAACATAATCCCACACCAAATAGAATTACTACTGGACAGGGTTGTAAAGATTTACTCAATAAATTGATCTCATGGCAAACAATAGCGCTGGGATTAGCTGGATAAAAAAGAGAGATCAAATCCCGAGAAGAATCGAATCCACCTCTTCAGAATAAGAGGGATTTAGGGTTTGAAACCAAAAGGGGAATTCACTAATGCATTTTTAAATTGAAAATCATGGAAATGAGGCTTTTATGTCCACTGTGTGCGACATGGCCTACAGCTATTACCTTTACCCAGGAGCCCCGGCTCTGTTCCTTCACTGCTTTCAGATTCCATGATGGAGGTCAAAGCAGCAAAGCAGAGATTCACAGCCTGAGGGCGTACGTATTTAGTGTTGCTGTATTTATTACCTCCACCGTGTTTTTCACCTCTGACTTTTATGTACCACATCACTGGGGTATAGCATCTAGATCTGATTGAAAGGTGGTGGGTGAGATAAGCGGGGCCCTGGAGAATTCTTGAGTGCATGCTGTTGATGTGGATGTTACAGATTCAAATCTCATTGATTATGCATCCCAGGAAGTGATTTGGGTTCTTTGGCTCCAATTTTTGAGAAAATCAATCGATGAAACCAAGCCTGCGTACAAATACGAGCAGCTAATTTGGCCTTGCTTCTTTCCATTTATTTGAATTTATTCCATTTAGTTCATCTATTTGCCTCCTTTTCTCCTGATCTCATGACAAAAAAGACCATTTGATGAAACAAAGACAAAATATGCAGAATATGGAGCGTGTTTTACATGGCATACTCACAGCCATTGAGAGTCATTGTTGCTACAACAGCACTGGTTCTTGTCAACTTGAGCTTAATTTCAGCGCATACTTGGACGCTCCAACACAACAATGATCCAGAACACAAGGCCAAGTCGACCTCCTGTTGGCTACAACAGAATAAAGTGAAGGTTCTGGAGTGGCCATCTCAGTCTCTTGACTTTAGAATCATTGAGCTACTCTGGGGAGATCTCAAACCTGCAGTTTGTGCATGACAGCCCAAGAATTTATAGGAACTGGAGGCTTTTTGCCAAGAAGAATGAGCAGTTTTACCATCTGAGAAAACAAAGACCCTCATCCACAACTTCCACAAAAGACTTCAAGCTGTTATTGATGTTAAAGGAGGCAGTGAAACTCATTTTTGCTTATGTAAACCTAGAACCCTAAAATGTTGCCTAATGCTATGTTCAATTTTTTATTTCTGATTATCACTTATTTGTAATTTTCACTGTTCAAGTTGTCGTCGACATGATCAAAACAAAAAAATCATTCAAACAGTGGTGAATACACAAGTACCACACTGATAACATGAAATATGGACAATTTTTTTTCCTTTTCAATGTCAAGGATAAATACTTGAAGTTCCAAGAGGAAACACTGAAATCGGAGAAACATCTTTCTGCATTTTCGCAGCCCACAGCTGAAATAATTTACAGCAAACACTGAAACTGAGCTCAGCTTTAATGTAGGGCCCTTTCAAAACACAATAAGGAAGCACTATACACATATTTGTAAGTGTTTTTATTCTGTGCTTCATTTATTCTCAAGTACCTACGTGCATTTTTGCTTTGTTTTTTTTTTCATTCTACCTGCACGTATATTGCTCTGCAATTACTGCTCTAATGTATTCTTGACGTCATTGCAAATGAGAGCGTGCTCTCAATGACACCTTGAGATTATAAAAAGGTTGAAGGAACAAATGAAGGAGGACAAAAGCCTTAGCGTGTTGTGGTACATGAAAGAATGAAGCCATCAAAACAGAAATATTCTGCTCTATCTCAGGTTCAGACTGCACCATCTGTTCATTGAATACATTCGAGGAGATATGTTATGATATATGAAACTTAAATTTGGCAGATGTTGTCATGGAGCCACACCAGTCAAGAACCACTGCACTGGACTGCAGTAGTACATAATATTATTGTACCCATTATTATTGTGTTTTTAAACTACGGTGTCGTGCATTTTACTGGCAGTTTGATTCAGTAGTCGTTGTTTTTGTCAGTGATAAGTCATCTCATGTTGGTTTGGCTTTCCTGGTTGGTTTAGCTTGTAAAAAAAAAAAAAAACATGCAGCGACAATAAAGTACACACCATATGCTTCTGAATCCCTGTCAGATGGGATATTTGTGTTTGATGTGACAGTCATTGCTGCCGCCCACCTCCATGTTACGTCTTGTATGTGCTTTAAATGTGGCCTATATGATTATTCTTTCCCCTTGTTGTCCCAGTATTGTCTCTATTGCATGGACTGCTTTGATGTGCTCTGTTTGTGTCTGTTCCAGCTGTGGGTGACATGTGGTATGTCTCTTTTCCTTGTGTTTCGAATCTTAACAATTGTATTTTAGGTTGCGTACTGACAGCTGGCTGGGGTTTAGAGCTGGAAATGAGCTAAAAAGGCTAAAGCTGCTTCTTTGATTATTATTTTGTGGATAGTCACCTCTAATTTAGCACACAGTCAATTAAACTAAACTAAACAATTTCATCTTTTAGTTTAAACATGTGGAGGATATATGTTTTGTTTCCATTCAGTTACTTTTGAGTGACAAAGATTTTTTTTTTATTATTTTATTTTTTTAACAACTGTTACAGATTGGGCCTGGTAGTCTGCAGGTTTTGTTTGACTCCCAGAGCTCATCATTCAGTGCACCTGTCCTCATCACACCTGTGTTCATCAGCCAGGCTACTCTTTAAAAGGGGTTTCTTCCCGTCACTCAGTGTGTGACACACGGACAGTTAACCCCTTCAGTTGGCTGCTCTGTGTACGAGTGAGTGGTTAAAGAGGTGTGAGAGTGTGTGTGGGGGGAAAGAAAGGGTGTTTAGAGTTTTGCTTTGAAAGTTGTAAAATCTCAGTAGGCCATTTATTTTAGTTTGTCCTCTATTTTGGTCGAATCAGTGGATGGCGGAGGCGTTTTCGAAACTTTCACTCCATCTTTTGGACCCAAGTGGTCATTTTTTGTTTGTTTATTTGAGATGTGTGTTTTCTTTTGTTAATTTCCTTAACTTGGATCACTGTCATTCACATCCAAGTCTTGCAGAAACGTAACACAACTATAAACTGGATATTTGTTTTTCATTTATTTCTTTTTTTCTTTTTTTTTTTAACAAAAGCATTGAAGTAAAATGGGGCTGTCATTGTAATTTCGTGATACTTTTTTCTTTTTTGTCCCTTCCGGCACCCTGTAGTGAAGTCACCACAGCACCTTCCTGCTTTCCGCGGTCATGAAAACGACTCCATCACTTTGAAAACCCTTTTTTTTTCTTAGAATAGCTTCACTATGGCTCGGTCCAGCAGTCAAAGAGCCTGCACTTTGCGTCATACAGAGGTTAAAATACTGTTAAAGGGCGCAGAGTTTCAGTGACAGGTACAGGTGCTGCCAATCTGACTGATGCCAGTGAGAACTACATCACAAAAGCTCACAGTGGACTATTCTGCAGTGTGTGAATCATCACAAAACTTTGGATGAAAGGGAATAGAGGAAGTTTAATTGCAGCGTTTTCCAAATTGGTTGTAAATGACAGCCGCGGGAAACTTGGGTATAAGAGGCTTCCTGGTGTTATGTATGCTTTAACGTGGAAAAAAACATGTTTCTTAAAGAAGAGTGCAAACCAAAAGAGGAAAAATATGGTCACTAAAGACTGAGCATTACTCACTTTCATTAATGTAAATGTTGACAGCCTCTTTAATCTCTGACAGAAAGACTTTTGATTTAGCTTAAACAGAAACTGGGCTGTAAATCAGTGACATTAACTTTCATCAGGTTTTGATGCTTAAACCTGAGCTGAACTCTGAGTGGACTCTGAAATGAATAATCATGGAGAATGTCCACCTAATCCTGATGCTCCATTCATTCTGAATATTTTGATGCATGTAGTGCATAGTTATACCCCAAATTCAGTGATTGGATTTTACATTTCAAACATATCTTGGAAGTCCTCAAAGCGTGTAACAACAGAAAAACAAAAGAAAACAGAGACAGTCAACAGCACTTTTACAAATGTTATGGGATTTGTGGTATTCTGTTCTCTGTCGGCTGTTAAAGCTCATTTTTGTTCATTTCAATACATGTCACAATATTTGATGGTGTTTTTCCCTTTGGCTTAATTACAAGTAATAATAAAAAAAACAAAGCTTTGTGTCATTTACTGTGTCCTGAGTGCATGGGAACTAAATATACTTGCCCATCCTGCGTGACACAGCATTTGACACTTGGGATAGCACTCTGGGGGATACCGGCACTAACTGTGCTGCGGTGCTGGCATGATCCAGATAGAAGAAAATGTGGTGTTGTGAGGAGTTTTTTCATAGGAGATAAGACATGGCTCCTTTTTGTAACTGTCCCCAAATCATCCCTTAGTTAATTCAGCAACTCAAAATTGGCATGGATGGAGGATATGTCTTTACTACTTTTATTTCTAACAGTACAAATATCGGTGCAATTACAGGGAACAAGATAACCGTGTGTGCCTGTATCAACATGTCTCCTTCTCTCCACATTAACTGCAGCCATATGTGCATAACGCTGCACCAGTTTGTACCTGCCTTTCAAAGGTGCTAAAGATAGATGCGAAAACACAAATTGCAATCGGTTTCATGTTTGATGAACCACATAACGGGTGTTAAATGATTACATTTGCATCTCCTTCTCCCAGCATTTTGGGGGTTTTGATAACCTGCAGGAAGACAGACACACTTGAGCATGTTATTTTGCTCATTTTACAGACTCAATCTACAGTGCACAATGCAGATAGTGAGTCAGCTTTACATGCTGCCAAGTTTGCACATGTTTTTATACATGCAAATGTTAAGATCTGGCCCTTAGAAGGCGCTGAGTATGTGGGCCTCATTCTGGATCTACAGAAACAGGACTTCAAAAGATCAGTAAGCAAACAGCATCTATGTGTGCTGCAGGCCTCATTCATCATAATCCTGTCACCTTTATAGTTTTCAAATTAAACCTGCATTTAGAAAAAAAAGTCTGTTCCCTGCAAAATCACATGTCTACTTCTTTTTTTTTCTCAAACCTGCCTGCCTCAAACCTGTCTCCACAACATGACAGTGTGGAACATTATAATCTTTTAGGAGCTATCATGTGCACTGTGTTCTTCATAATTCCAAGTGCAAAAACCTGGTTGCAGAGCATGTGACAGAAAATCAAACAACAGCACACAAGCAGCTGTAATCGTGCCCTGCACTGCCTCATTTTGGAGTAAAAAACCTGCTGCCAAAAGTGCTACACAGAGTGATGACCCGTTGCTGTCGCAGCAATCTGCTCATGTTCTGTAACAGCAAATGTTTAGCTCACACTCCGCCGCCACCGCCGCTCTCCTCCCGTCTGTGTATCTTTACTCTCTGACTTGAATCAACAGCATCACGAGAGCAGCAAATCCCGTCACCAGCGTGAATCCTCTTTGTCATGGAGGTGTGAATATTTTGTTTCTGTCTCTCTCTGTTTGTGCATAATTATGAGCTGGCAGCATGTCATTTATAATCTGAGAGGAGAATCATTTACCACTTGTTGTGGAAACTGAAGCCAAGCAGCTTTCACTGCTGATATGTTCAGTTGTTTTTTTCACTCTTATCTGTGTCCAGCACAGTCTCGTAAAATGAGCACTGACTCTACAAGGTAGACTTAATGAACATCATCCCCCCGATAGGCCCCAAAACAAAGCAACTCAGACATTTTCTTACACCACAAAAATAAACGACAGGGGCCTGTCTTTTATTTCCACCGCGGTGAATTGGATGGACTCTCTTCTTTCTTTTCCTTTTGTTGCAAATACTCACAGCAGAGCGGATTCTGACACAACTGTTGGCGTGAAATCTACCAGAAAGTTCTGTGCAATTTTTCGTGTCCAACTCATTTTCATCCTCAGTCGTTGAACACAGATGTTTTGACTCAACCCACACGGCTTCACATCTGTTTCAGGGTCTGTTTTCTAATTTCTGACAGAAGATCACCTTAAAACCGCCTGGTTAGGTCAAGCTTTGAGGTGGAGCTAAGTACAATCACCAATGAACACATTTTCTTCTGGAAATTCAAATCTTCATGGCTCCTTTTAAAACATGGTTTCATTTCTTTTTCCTGACTTTGTGTTTTGTTTTGTTTTTTATAAATGCAGCATTTTAAATATAGCAAAACAGCAAACTTCAAACCATACAAAGTTGTAACTTGAATCTGTGATTTGTGTTGTTGATATACATTTGTTGTGGGAGGTATTTCTTCCACACATTGTGATAAAAGTTATGGATGTCAAAAAGAATGTCCAGCGTCATATCAGACACACTAACAGAAGGGTTTATGGCAACTCCAGTTGTTTCACAATTGAACATTTCTTTGTTCAAAACCAATTTTCTCAGGATGCAAAGCGATGAGGTGAAGTATTCAATAGTTATGTAGTGCTACTGTCGGAAACATGACAGCAGGCAGACTTTGTGAACTCAGTTTGTAGTTTTGAAGTTGAACAGACTATCTATGTGGTGTCACTCACAGCCTGGTGCTCTGAGACATAACAGCACCATGTAACGTGACTGAATCCTGGTCATGTCCTACCAGTGCTCATCTAACAACTCCAACCTCACCAAGCAGAGAAAACATAACCTAGCTCTTCATTTTATTGATAGACTATCAGGTTTGAACGATCACTGCAGAATAACTTCTGCATGTGGACAGGAACGGACATTATCACAAACAGCATAGCCTCTGATTTAGCCTTTAGCCTGTGCTCTATCACTCTCCTGTTTAGCTTTCTTCAGCTCCGACCAATATATTTTTTTGGCCATGTTTTCATTTAGAAGTTGGTGTGCTGTAAATTAATCCAGTTGTGGACAAACCAATCAGGAAACTGAGGGACAGCGTTTTGAAATAACTTATTTTGGTGTTGATAATGTCATTTTAAATTGTGGATTGTGAACTTTGTAGAAATTTGATTGAGATATTTCCAGCATTTTAACAGCAAAACAATTTTCACAGTTTTTCTTTCTTTTATTTTTGAAAAGGCTGTGTTTAGATGTATTTTTCCTTTTTCTTTTGATATGTTTTTTGCCTTCTATTGAGAGTGGCAGAAGACTTGCAACAAAGATATGAGAAGAAACAGCGGCCAATGTGATCAAAGAATCTACTCTTCAACTGCCAAACCAGCAATGTTTAAGGTTCAAAGTGACTTTATTTGTTCTTTTTGGCAGATTTGGTTTGCAGTGAAGGATTTAGAAGATATGTTGGAATACAATCAACCATCAGTTAATACAAATGGTGATAAGTTAAAAAATGCCATCAGTGAACCACTTTTGTGGAACAATTTAGTCTTGTAATCTGAAATTTACTCAACACAGCTAAACTCTGCATCATTCTGACTAAACAATATTCAGCTGTTCAGGAAAAAAATTATTGAGCGGCCAAAAGCTTTCAGTCCTCTTCACAGGTCAACACACCTCTTCTGGTTTCACCGGTTTAAAAAGGAACAGCCAAAAGACACCACATCTTGGTTTTCATGACAAACTGTGCCTGTCATATCTTGTCATGATAAGTTTGCACATTTTACTTCAGTCTTGTCTCTCATTTTTGCCATTTCACCCCAGTAACCCATTGTTTTTATTTGTGCCCCATTAACTCAAGTAGAAAGCCTTTTCCATCCTTGCCTTAAAACATTTGTTTTTGACTTTCTTGTTTGATTCTTAATTGTTACTCACATAGTTTCTCTGACAAAAGTGAGATTTCCTTTTACTACATTTTATCCAAAAGTTTTTCTTGCTCAGCTATTTTTTTTCTTAAAACTTTCTTTATATTTTTGTTTTTTTCTTTTACGCGCCCAGTTTTTCAAATTACTCGGAGTTACGAGTTTGGTTCCTTCTTGCCCATCAATATCATCCGTGATCTTATTTACATCCAGGTGAAACAGTATGATAGCATCATGGCTGTAACCACCCACTTGTGTCGAAGATGTAGCGCTAACACTCGCTAATAGATTGAACTGGAAATCATCTAACCTGCATTTCAGGCCTAGAATCATAAAACCTTAATACTCAATGTGACAGACCTGCTATATAAGACACATTTCTCACATTATATGAATTTTACATCACACTGAGGTTAGAGGTGCAACATGCTGATGGAGTAGGCGTGTGTTTAAATATGGAGGGTAGAAGCCTGAGCTCTAAGTTTAGAAGATTCAGCTCTTCTGAAGTGAAATGTGTTTGTTTTTTTAGTTTCCGTTTAGTTTGGCTGATTAAGACGGACAGTGAGAGCTTCATGAGTTTAAAGGTCATTTTCAGATGAAACTATACCAGTTATGCTGTAAAAAGATACCAAACCCTGTATAAAAGTGTAACTTCATGTGATACAGATTGGAAGAGGGTCCTGACATTTTCAATGACTGCTGCAAAGCTTGAGAAAAAACTAAGACTTTTACTCTTATAATCTAAATGATGTTTGATGAAATTAAAATGCACTCTGAATGTAGTTTAGACTTTATCAGACATGGCAGCTTCATCATATTACTTGCCATTGAATTTCACATCCATACCTGTATCAGGCCCAACGACAACATCCAGAGCGACTGACTTAAAGCCTTATTGAAGGTTTTACTTATCTGTAATTGTTTTTTTTTTTTGTTTGTTTGTTTTTCTGATGATGCTGCTGTGTGTGTCCATACTCACTGCAGCCAATGAAAGACTCATGTTTTAATTCATACACGCAGGACTCATACTCAACAGTGATTGGCTGTAGTTTTATTCGTGTCCCTTTTTTTTCCAGAAAATGTCAATCAATTGAAAATCGGTTTAGAAAACACTCTTTTCTAAAGCTGTGATCGAGGTTAGATGTCCCGTGCTTTTTGTCTATTTTGATATATTGTAGTTGATCCACTGCAGCATCTTTCTCCCACCTGCAGTTATTGTGTTGGAATAAAAACACCACTACTGAATTTTGTGAAAGGTACATTTCCCAGACAAGGTAGTTGAGTAAAATGCACTCTGTGTCAGACAGACCTATAGGATCAGTGAAGTACTTTGAGTTGGAGCCAAACAGAGGTGCAGCTAACCAGACTGATGCCAGTGGAAAGCCTCATCACATTGACTGCACTTCTTGTAAAGTGGGAAGGATTTGAAAATACTGAGTTACTTACTTTTTAAAGTGCAATTAGAGCTGACTCATCAGGTTTTCCCAAGTCTACCTCAGGTTCCTCCATTTTTAAAAACACTCAAAGCTGATGGAGCTACAGGGTGTTTGGTTTGTCCTGCACTTTGTTTAAGTGTGCTTCTCATTTATTTTGTTTGTGCACTCCTGCACATTTCTAAATATGTAACAGCTCTGAAACAAGGTTAATTAAATTAAACATTACAGAGTAAATACTAAAATGCCTCCTCCATCATGCTTTTAAACCACATGTGTCATGGTGCAGTATACTTTGGTATGAATCTCCTAAAAAATGAAGATGATGAAGCACTTTTCATCAGGTTTCACCACACTGTAAAAACACTTCACTGTAAAATAATGGTGAAATAGTGGCAACAGGGATGCCAGTAACTTTCTGTTACTTTACAGTGCATGTACTGTGCTATATTTCTGCAGTACAATACTGTATATTGAATTACAGTATAAGGCTGTGAAATAACGCAAATATGCTGGCATCCCTGCTGCCAGCATTATTTTTGCAGGTATATACATTATATATTTTATTTACATTATAAAGAATTTTCAATAAGAAATCTGTAGAAAAACACTACAATTTTACTGATATCTAGACAGTTAGCTCGTCTATGCTGTGAAGCTTAGACAGACAATTTAGATCAGGGCATGGACAGCCAGTCTAAACCGAAGCATAGGCCACTGGTCTATGCCATGGAACGTAGACCAGGGGTTCCCAAAGTGGGGGTCGGGACCCCCAGGGGGGTCGCGATACACTGGAGGGGGGGGTCGCGAGATGATTTCAGTTCAGAGGGAATATCCACAGCTATCCCAGACCACAACTAAGGTACTAACGCCGTTTGGCTCAACATACCCATGTGAAAAGACTTTCTTGGCCCTGACATTTATTAAAAATAAATATTTATCTTGTGTGAATGTGGAGGATGATCTCCGAGTGTCTGTCTCCAAAATTAAACCCAGAATGGACTTGCTGTGCTCCACGCATAGTGCCCATCCATTTCATTAGGTGAGATAAACACTGAAACATATATCCCAAAAAGTTAACTTGCACTGCAACAATGTTCACGTTTACACAGAGCTACAGTTAATGAGTATTACTTAAAGTCACTAGTCTCTGCCACCCTTGTTTTGGGGGTCACCGGCTGAAAAGTTTGGGAACCCCTGACTTAGACAGTCCAACCTGGAGCGTAGATGGCCTTTGGCACCCACTTGGGTTGGGTTTAAATTCACAAAGGCATTTTGGGTACAGCTGAGTACACCTGGGAGAGGCTAGAGTTTGCAGAAAATTTCATAGCAAAGTGATCAGTGACACAGGGAAAGAAAGTGTTTACAAGAGGGGAGCAGTGTGCTCTGTTTAGAAATTTTATGGTTATCGAAATGTGATAATACTCCTGTAAAATGTCCTTTCAGAAGAATTGGTGCTTTTATTATGGAACATTGTACCCTATTTGTAAGGGCCTGTAGCTGTTTGCTGTCAGGATGGAGTAAAGTAACAATCTGACTTCCTACCCCATCCTCTTCCCGAGCATGTGCTCTCACCTGTTTGTTCCCACAATGCAACGCAAAAGATACAGCAATTACCATTTTCTTTCCTTTATGCAATAATACAGTAAAATGATGTTTTGTTTGTATTTAAACAGAGTAAGATTTTATCATTTGAAGACTCTTAAAACTCTTCTACAAAGCTGATTCAGACTTCAGACTCTTGTGAAAACAGAACAAAGACACTGAAGATTTAACAGCCCTACAGAAAACCGTTTGTTGGAGCATCCTTTGAAAAATACCCCCCAAAAAAATCATTATTACCAAACATTCAACACAGAAGGCAACATGCTCATGTAAAGTTAATAGAAATTAATAAAAAAAAGAAACTCATTTTGGTATTTTTCCTCAAATTTCTTTGTATGTTGTGTTTCAAAAGGTGAATAAAGCAAAGTTTGGGTCTATTGAAGGTTTTGTATTCCTGTTTGTGTCTCATGACAAAAGTTTTTGAATAAAATATTATAAAAATATCATCCACCTGTCTTAAAGCAAAAGAACAGTTTCACTGCAGAACACTCATGTGTAAAGTTCAGAAGCAATCCTGGGTCGTTGAGAGTTGAGGATAAAGAATTCACCCACCATCCACCTGACGCATGCTTTAAACCTTCTGCAGCACTACTTCAGGGTGAAAGTCTATTTCTCTTTTCATGTCACCCCCTCTCAAAGATCCAACAGCTCTCTTCACTTTTCATGAATTCAGCTCATATCTGCATCCATATTTGCATCCTAAGACATGGAGCTCATTTCCTCTGAATTTCCAGGAGACCAGCTGCTTCCCAAGCATGCGTCTCTCTCACACAGCCTTGACTCTGTTCCCATTCAAACCGCAACACTGCAGGACAAACACACACACACACACACACACACACACTCTCTTTCTCTCTCTCACACACACACACACACACACACACACACAGCGGCTTTCATTTCAAACAGCCCTCCCTGATAAGAAATGTGGCTAACAATGTGATGTCTGCATCAATAGGCCACTTCAGCCCCAACATCCAAAGAGTCACAAGGGATCAAACCCACATCAAAGCCTGGCCGACGCCACGATGAGAGCCCGGCAACAATGGAACAATAATTAAAGCCACATGGATATCCAGTCACCCCCTGTCACACACAAACACACACATCTGCCTCCCTCTTTGTCACAGAAATAGCAAAATCTCTTTTTGATGTCTGTCACCACAATACACCAAACCCTTCCAAATCTTGACATGCAGCAACCTGCCTTACAATATGTACGCACGTCATTTTCCATCTATTCCAATGTGGTAAACACACCGAGATGCTCTCATCCACTAAGCAGCCAATCATTATTTGGAGCAAGCTGTCATATGCAGAAGTAATGGAAGAGCAATACATAACAAAATGCCAACGCGCTTCCAACGCAGGGTTTAATGAGGCACTATACAAGAATATGCTTGGGTTGTATCGATTCAGCCACTTTTTATCCATTCATGAGTAGTTAGGCTCATTTACTTCATTTATTATGTAATTAATATCCAGAATGAGCTCTTTTTTTCTACCAACACTAGTTCTTGATTAATGTTCCTATATTTTATTTGATGGAGCTGCTGCCTGCTCAGTGCACGAGGAGAAATGAGTTTAACTGTTTGAGGAAAGGGAGGGAAACTTCAGCTTTAAAAAGAGAATATCAGAACTGGCTTGATGTGTGTCATCTTTTGGGGAGAATGTATGGAAGTAAAAGAGAAGTCTTCTTCTATATTTGTAGCTCTCTGTAGTGAAAATCATCCAGCAGTAAGGATAGGATAAAAAAGCTTGAATGGAGAGTTAAAGAGGGGCGAGTAAGCCTACACTGTTAAATGTAACTTGTTGTTTTAATGTAAAAATATGATGAAAAGGGCTGTCTTAAAATGTCATCTTGTTTTTCCGACACCAACAGAAGCTATCTTGATGAAATACGATGTCCTGTGTCAAATCTTGCATTAGTTTGGTTGATTTAGACTTGTTGGTCAACTGAACTTCTTCAGGTAGTTGTATGTAGTAGCTAATACATTTCATCTCAATTGAGCTCTTCATTTTTGTAAATCATGGAGCTCAAACAGCTTGTGTCATCAAAAAACTTTCTTAAATACAGACCCAATGTGTAGCTGTGAGTTTACAATTCACTGGCTGTGACTTGAAAGCTGTAGCTTTACTAAATCTCTGGGAGGGGCTGGGGTGATTGTGAAGTAATACATTACTGGTTTAATTGGACATATTATTTCAAGATTAAATGTATTTTGAGAGTGTAGTGTAATTGAAATACTATGTCAAGATATAACCAAGTGTTATCACAACCAGTGTTTCTCAACCTTAGGGTCGTGACCCCACGTGGGGTCGCCTGGAATCCAAACAGGGTCCCCTGAAATGTCTAGTCATTGATTGAAAAAAAATGATTGATAGAATTTTTTTCCAGTAATTATTGGTTTGTTCTTTTTTTTAATTAAAAAAAAAAAAACAGCACATTAAATTAACTTTATCCTGTATGTTTTAGTATTTAGCTAGCACTTGATTATCAAGCATTTCAGTATTCTATTACCAAGTATTTTGGTATTTTTCCTATTTTTCATTAATTATTCAAGTACTTTTCGTAACCAAGCATTTTGTTCTCCACTTTTCATTATTATTCACGTTTTTCTTTTTTTTTTTCTAATCCTGGCCACTATGTATTTGCAACGCAGTATAAAAACACAGGAACAAAAACTAATCATTGAAAAAGAATATCCCTTGGGTCCCCAGAAAATTGCAATGTCAAATTAGATTCACAACTCTAAAAGGTTGGGAATCCCTGATCAAAACAACTTCACCTTTTTTCCTCTTTTTACCCGAGTAATCTTCTTCAATAACAAATGTGCAAAATCACATTTTACAGTGCAGGAACTCAAAAGCTGTCCACTTCAATGACACAGCTCTTGAAGGTCACTACATGTTGAACCTTTCACACAGACAGGTCAATACAAAGCTCTGCTGTCATTCTCTACCACTGTGTTCAGAGCTGTTGCACAAGCCTGACGCAGACGACATGGGAAGCTGGTGCGTAAAAGCGCACATACTTGTTGGATACCCCTTTATGAGAGCATGTGCGAAAAAGCACAAGTCGCACAGCTCTTAATGGAAGGGAGAGGGGGTGAGAAAAAAAGAAAGGAGGAAAAAAAGAACCCTTGTACCTCCTCAGCATCCACGTCCTCCTCGCTGTCAGTGGGTTCCGGTGCTTTCACGAACCACCACTGGATCTCCAAATAGACTGACGCGGTTCCGCTCTGGAACGCGCACGCCATTTCTATGTTTTGTCCCTCTTTAACCGTCATGTTGGAGGGAAGATCCGTGAAGCGACCTACAGATGAGAGAAGGTGACATGATGGGGACACGAGTGTGATTTGTGCGCACAAAGAGAAAAAAAAAATCACTTAATTGCTGTGTGTGCCTGTGGCTGCGACTAAGAATGTGGCGGGTGCGCGGTCACAGCAGCTGTGTTATTGAAAGCAGGCGCTTGATAGAGGTGCGTTCTTGTTTTAATTGAAGGAGATGGCGGGGGCTCCCCCCTCCTGTCACACACACTGACGCGTCTTCATTGGGAATTTACATAACGCACAGTCGAACCATTAGCAACATTAGAAGAGGATTTCATTACGCGCAGATTTTTTTTTTTTAAATAGTTCTTGTTGTCCCTGTAATTTGGTTTTATGTTGTGGCTGCTGCTGCTGCTGCTGCTGTTTCCAGTGATGAAATAGTGAATAAACTGCATCCGAATAAGACAAATAGAGAAACAGAAAGCACACAGGAGGGAAAGCAGCAGAAATAATGAATGAGTTTGGTTACAGGGAGGCTAAAAAGGGAATGTAGCCTGGAGGGAGAGAGGTGGCGACGACAGAGGGAGAAGAGATTGGGGATGTCCGTGCATGCAAACTTTCATACTAAACCATCAATTCAACCCTGCAAAGGCACATTACAGCCAACGAAATACTGTTTCGATGTTTCTGCGCATTTTTAAGGCTGTTTTACAGGGTGCGGAGAGGAAAAGGAGAGCACAGACGCAGTTTGAAAGTGAGATTCTCGTTTGGATGAAGCATGGCACACAAGGAGCTGTACGTCGCTTCTTTCAGGACCACGGACAGCCGCATGCAGCAGAGCAGAAGCTGTCCGTGGTGCTGAAATCAGCCTCTCATCGCTCACTTTTCATGAATCCAAAAGAGGTTTCCTTTAATGCGGATTTCTCTCTTTACATGAAAGAATGACCAGATCTGTTTTTCATCCAAAAGCGCGATGAGAAATGACTCGAATCCAAACAATCACCAGTTGCATTTTTTGGTCATCACGAGGTTAAAATGCAACCCATGTTTCAACATTCAGGGTGTTAAGCTTGATTTTTCATCTCCTCGCTCAAATTGATCCATCTCACCCAAAGTATTCCCTCCTAACAGTCTCCTTTGCTTAGAAAGGCTGCGCACTTTTAACACTTTCTCCTACTGATCTGCTTCCTCGCTTCCTCCATGCAGGGCAGCAAACCCGACACGATGATTCTCAGAGACACAAAAATATCCTTACCTTCAAAGGAGAATCCAAATTGCACGCAAAATCCGGCTAAGAAAACAAATCCAACAGTATCATGAGAGGTCCACATCATTCCAGTATAAAGAGGTTGATTCTTTTACATCAGCCGAAGGAGGAAAAAAGACGAATCTTCCCCAAAAAAAGAGCCAACACACCAGCAAAATCAAACACTTGCTGGGTTCGTGCGTTGAAACGGAGATTGCGGAAGGTGGATCATGCTGCAAAAACTACAGCCTGTCGTTGACGAAGTTCTTTTCTCAGAAAATTCCGCTCTCCGTGTGCCTGTGCGTGTGTCTCTCTGCAGGAGAGGGCTGTCGACTGCTTGGCTGCACTGGAGTCTGTAGAATAACCGGGGCTGCTGCGGTCTTCGTCTGCGCTACCGGAGAGACGTCAGTCTAGTGGATCACTGTGGCATCCACTGTGCGCTCCACACCTCTGCAAATCTAGTCCTCATCCGGCTCCTCGCTGTCACCTTGACCGCTTCTTTCAAAAGATGCGCCGCGCACTTTAGTGTCAATCACAAATAACTGCGTCTTTGTATGAGGGGATGTTTTATATTCATATATTGGTCTGTTCTTGTTTTTTATAACGCGCAGATAATTGCGCTGCTTCTAGTTTATGTCTTGTGCACTACTTTTTTTATGCTTTTTTTTCCTTATTTTGCAAAACTGACACAAAAACAGCGAAAATCTTCTCCTCTCAAACTAAAGCACAAATAAGGATGCGTATTTAAAGTGGGCGTGTTCAATTCATGAGTGCTTATAGTCAAGGGGCATTTCCACAGCCAGTCTAAGAGGCTATAAAACAATATTGTAGCATTACATGAGCACAAGGCAAGGAGGAGATAGGGTGGGGGGGATGGGGGGAGTAGACCAACGACCCGGCAAGAGCAGGGCAGGCACAGCATGTCCCGAGTCATTAGCAGGGAAGAGATCCTGCTGTATTATATTATTGCTCTCCTGGGCAGACTGAGAACACTTTGCCCTTTTGTTGCGATGGGCACAAATTGTGCCACTCCTAATATTTGCCCTTAATTGATTCAGAGACAAATCAGGGATCATCCTTTTGGGACGAGCACTCTTCTTCTCCATTCACAAGAGTGTGTGTGAGCAGAGGTATTAGAGTGACTGGGCTAAAGTCAGCCGGATAATCACCGCTCCCTGCAGGAGGCTGGATCACAGTAGACCAACAATTTGGGCTTTGGGCTGAACTTACACCTAAAAGAAACACTATCATTTTAAAGATTTTATTTAAAAAGAAATCATATTTGATCTCATGTTGGTGCTGTACTATTCTGCAAGAGAATGTATAAACTCCTCTAGTTTGCTTAATTTCTTAAAACACTGTCAGAGTTGACACAGGGTTGGTCTGGAACTATTATTTTGTCCTAAATAGCCTGTTCAGTCATGTTGTTTTTTAATTATTTTTACAAAGGCACTGACAATTATCAATACTAATAAGATTTTCCTTTATTTATTTATTTTTCATTGTTTACAGAGGTATTTTTTCTGCTGTGAGAGACACAGTTGATGGTTTTGGGTCAACTTTCAATCATTAAAAACAAGGTTTTAAAAGAATGGCATTTCTTATTTGTATTCTTTACCAAGTGTTGATTATTTTTATTTTCCTATAATTAGAAAACAGGTTAATATTATTCATACGGTGTCAGTAATGAGAAAGGAAGCCATCTTTTATCATTTCAAAGGCCATCCATCAGGTTTGTTTTGATATTTTGTGAAGAGTAATAATTGAACCTTTATCATTTGCATCTCTTTCTTTTATATAAAAAAGTGGTTTAAGAAATGTGTTTAATTTGATTCTTTTCTGTTGTTTTTGAGTTGCAGCTAAATTTAGGTAAAAACAGCCACTTTAACTGGTAATTACATACCAGCAGGAGACTTAAATTGCTCTTTGGATGTGAGGAAGGTTAGTGGAACCCCATCGTTGAAGCAGAGGATTGTACACCACTGTATGAAAGAGATGAACCTGTTAGATATCTAACACAAAAAAAGCTGATTTCAAGGGAAGTGAAGTTTTTGTGTTATTCAAGTTCACATAAATCATGCTCACATATTGATTTTCTCCCAATATCTGCCAGTTTGAAACATAAAATCAAGAAATGTACTCACAATGCTATCTTAATCTCAGACCACGCTCCAAATTGATGATACACATCATATAGACTGCAGTCAATTTTTCAAAGACTTACAAGTAAGAAATTTTATCAGGACACAACAAGATCAGTCACTGTTGATTTCACCTTTATCACAAGTAGCAAAGGCATTGACCCTTACTTCAAGATTGTTTTGAAGGGGCATAATCTCTAAGATATATGACCTCATCGTAGCCAAGTCACCAGAGTCTTCCATAAAGAAGCTTGAGGCATGGAGAGAGGATCTAGATGAAAAGATCACAATTAGGGATTAGGAGAGGGCGCGTATGAAATCTAAATCACAGACTTCATAGGCCACAGTTCACGAAGGCATTCTGGGTATAAAATCTCAGTGCACCTTAGCCCCTCCCAGCTGTTTAGCAGAGCTGCAGCTCACAAGCTTCACAGTTAACTTTGTTTACTGTCATGCAACAATTATTGAAACTGTGAGTGACAGACAGGTATCTTCAGCTTGAAACAGTAATTATAAAGCAAAAACTGAAATCTAAGCAATTCATTGTGTCTTGTTTTTTTGAAGTAATTTTTTTGGGCTTTTCATGCCTTCAATCAGATAGAGGAGGAGGACAGTGTACAGGATAGAGTAGGAAAGGGGGAGAGAAGGAGAAGAGTGGGGAGTGACGTGTGAAACAGGCTGCAGGCTGGAATCAAACCCAGGCCACCCGCTTGAGGGCAAACCTCATGGTGCACCTAATCCACAAGGCCATCTGCGCCCCATGCCTTACTTTTTGTATAAATATATTTTAAAAAAGTGTCACATAATTCTTGATATAAGGCATTTTCAACTGAAACTAACAAACATAAAAGAAAAAAAATGCCTGCCAAGCTTCTTATTTCAGAAAGATGTCTAAATACAAGAAACTTTTTCCTTACCCCATTGGCAATTTTTTGACTCTTTCCAAGCAATTCAGACCTAAGTTTCGTCTTGAAATAACTTGAATAACTCGAAATAATACATTTTCTGGGCTTGTCATTTGAATGTGGCTCATATCAATACTAATAAGAACATATTTGCTAAAAATAAGACATAAAATTCCCAGAATGGCTTGCTGATTATAGTATTGTTCTGTTATAACAAAATACATAACTGTTGGGATTCTGCTGCAAATTTACAGCATTGTCTCGCAGTTTCTTTTCAGGGTTACATAATATCTTTGATTAAAAAATGCACACTATCGGAAATAGTCTTTGAGGAGTGGCTTAAAAATAATTACTTAATTATTACTCTTCACAAAATATCAAAACAAACCTGATGGATGGCCTTTGAAATGATAAAAGATGGCTTTCTTTCTCATTAATGACACCTTATGAATAAAATTAACCTGTTTTCTAATTATAGGAAAATAAAAATAATCAACACTTGGTAAAGAATACAAATAAGAAATGCCATTCTTTTATAACCTTGTTTTTAATGATTGAAAATTGACCCAAAACAATCAACTGTGTCTCTCACAGAAGAAAAAATACCTCTGTAAACAATGAATAAATAAATAAATAAATAAATAAATAAAGGAAAAATCTTAAAAAGGAGTGGATAACATAAAACAGGAAACGTTGTTTTTTCTTGTTATTTTTTTTTATTTTTTATTTTTTTTCTAACAGGACAGTATGGTTTTCTCAAGTTTGTTGGAGAAAGAAAATCCAAAGAAAGAATCCGTTTCAAATCAGTGGGACAGACAAGGATGGTGACTCAAATTTATGCATTTTGAAGTTATTAATAAATGAATAAATAAATTCACATTTATCTATTTATGTTTTTAAGAGTGAGGAGAAACAAGGCTTTGGTGGAGGAGCTGATGTTAAACAGTGTTCAGGGCCCTTGGTATGAGGGAAAAATCAAGAGTAGCAGCTTTGTCTCATACTCATGCTCATGCTCAGGACTGTACTTTGTATATTAAAGCGTCATGAAATGTGAATTGGAGCGGGGTGGCTCAGTTCAGTTGAAGAGCTAATTGTCTCAAAATGATAGGGTTGGCGGTTCAATCCCAGCTCCCGCAGTCACATGCGCCAAATGTCATCAGGCAGGTCACTGAGCCCTGATTTACTCTCAGTGACACAATCAGCCGTACGTGAAGTATGTGACTGGAATTAGTTAATGATAAAGGTCCCTGACTGTAGCATCCTCTGTGAATGTGCTGTGTTTGGGTGGTTGGATACAGGAGAGACATGGATACAAGTATATTTATCAAATTATTCAGAGAAATTAGATGCTTAGATTTAACCTTGATGTTGATGATTTTAACAGTTTCTTACTATAAGACGATCTCTGAGTGTTTTTATTATTATTATTATTATTATTATTTTAAGATGATGAGGAATAATTTAACAAACACAAACCTAGAGGTGCAAAATGCTTTGAATGAGATCCTCTATGAAATGTAGATATTCTGTTTTGGAAACAACAAAAAAACTAACAAATTGAAAATGACTGAAAATGCAAGATTTAGTAGAAGCTTGATAATTTGTTACCTGCAAGCTGAGCTCTCACTGACTGCACCCTCTTCTTCTGCTGCAGACCTGAAGAAATGTTTTTGTAGCAGCACCTGTTCCACGGGGGCGTTGGAGGTGTCATCACAAAAATCATTGACACGAAACACCGTGGCTCTTCCAATCATTGCTCCAAACCTGCTGCACAGGTGCACTGTGTGTGTGAGACAGTACGCAGACTTGCATCTGTCGAAGAAGCATCTCAATACCCTGATGTACTGCAGAAATCCCTGAACAGGTGTTTGTATAAAGCTACATATTCATCTTTGAGAAACATTTCCCTTTATGAATCAATGATCCTTTCAAAAAGCCCTTAATACAGAACATACAACAGCTGATGTCAAATACCTTTCATCATTATCAATGTGAAGTAATTACCAATCCTCCTTTGTTTATCAGCTGAAAGTAGTAACCTCACCTGAAAAAGAGTGTTTTATGTTCATCCAGGATGCTATGGAGGTAACAGAAGGTGTTTCCATAATGTGCCCTTATACCATCTACTTCTATTTGAAGATAGGAATCATTAAGAATTAACAATCGAAGAGATCTCAAAACTCTCTATTTATTTACTCCTAATGATAATGGGATGCTGAGTATTAGTATTTCCAATGAAGCAATACAGATGCTACAGTTAGGGTCGTGGCTCAGCATTTCAGCATTTGCTGCAGGGAAGTGCTTATGAGGCTCAGCATGTCAACATTGAGCATTTGTTGAAGGGAAATGCGACAAAGAACAAGTCTGGAGCCTCCCAAAATACTTATGAGGACCAAATTTGTAAAAAGAGAACCTTTTTTTGGCCACTGGGAGAAAAAGCTTATGACATGTTCGGTGTTTTTTCCTTTGCTTTTCTTTTCTTGCTTTTGATCTAAACTGACTCATGAAAGCTCAGAAATTTAGCATTTGCAAACTAAAACACGTACGATGCTCAAATTAAAGTGCGTGTTCCACAACAGATTGTTTGCTGCACTTGTATGACTGTATCTAATGGCACTTTTCCACTATACAACTCCAGCCCTACTCCACTTGACTCAGCTCTACTCTACTCGGCTCTTAACGGTTTGGTTAGCTTTTCCACTAGCCCGACTACAGACTCACGGTGGGCGTGGATTTTATAACACAGCTGCGCTAAAGTGCTGCGCAGAAGTGCGTGCATGTCATCTATAACGCAACACAAACATAATTTTGTACTAACATATGTGCCACCGTGGTCTTTAAAGGGAAAAAAAAGCTTTCAAAAGATTTCATTAAAGTAATACAGCAGCATATTAGGCGTCATGACAACAGCAATATACAACAGCCTTGTGCTGCTGCACGCGGAGGAAAACAAAGGAGCTGCTTCCTGACATTAACTCTTTCCTGGATCCAGTGAGATCACTTTAATTTTTGATTTTTGGGCCTGGTATAGCAGAGATTTTTTGTTGATCAATCATTCTTCTTTGAACTGTTTTTCCTTTTTGGTTCCCTGTGGATTAATGGACTGATTGGTGCTTAAAAACTCTCGTGGCAGACAGATCACTCCTGTGCTGACGAACTTTGATTTAATCGAAAAGACTCTTTAAACCGAACTATCTTTGCTGTTAACTTCTTTTTCGTTTAAAAAGGACTTTAACTTATTTAGGAATCATGAAGGAGCATTTTAGGGCTGTATTTTGTCTTCATTCAGTCTGGTTCTGTGCCGTCGGGTTTAAATGTCATTAAAAACCCGTCACTGACTTGTTTGTTTGCCTCTTGTAAGTGATTTGTACAGAGTCAGAAGCTTCCGTGAGGACATTCTCTGACCAATAAGTGACCGGCAGACCGTCGACGTCACCTTTTAGTATCAGCTTTACTCACTTAGAACCAGGGCAGAGCAGGTACTAAAAACTGGCATCTGACATGTAGTACCGAGCTAATGGGAATTCAGCACAAACCAGGTAGAGCCGATTAGAGCAGGGCCAAGGCGAGTCAGTGGAAAAGGGCCATAAGTTTACGGATAGAAATATCACCATCAAATTCAAATACAGTGTGGAAATTGGAAGACTTCTTTTGTGGAAATTCAGTCCCCCTAGAGATTAATTGGAGCATAAAAAAAGGAAACTACAAATCAAAACAATGTCATCTTTATTAATTTTTTAATATCAATTACCCCTTGAGACCTCTGTAATATTCATAGGTCTACTTACAAAGTTATAATTAATCAAACTTTATTCTTCCCCTATGTAATAAAAAGTGATGCCATTTCAATAATCAGCATCTGCCTCATTAGGGGGGGGGGGGGGGGGGGGGGGGGGGGGGGGGGGGGTTGTCAACACATAACTCAACCCCCGATTCCTCATACTCAGATCTGCAATAACACAAAAGGGCACGTTTTAAATGGTTTCATCTATTTAATCTAAATGTGTATCATGTGTAGTAATTCCTGCTTTCATCTAAAGTCATGAACCGATTAAAAAGTCAAAGCCTAAACTCCAGCTTTAAAGAAACAGCAGCTCTGTGCAAAGAGGAAACAGAACGAGGAAGTAGTTCAGATTGCTGAATCAGGCTGAGAGTTTTATTTCTGCTGTTCTTCTTAATGCAGATTATTAATTTAGTGACTCACTCTACTTTCTAAGTTTTCTGACATCCTGGAGAGTGTGGATTCACTGCTGTGAATACATCAATTTAACATGAAACTGACTAGGATATCTTAACTCAACTTTATCTAAGAGTCTGAATGAAGCAGCATATTCTAAACTAAAGGTTTTCTTTATCTTACATTTTAACAAAACGCAATTCACACCCCAAAACCAAGCAATATGTGGTTGAATGGGGAGTCTGATGTAAAGTGTGTGAACAGCTTTTGACTCACGCACTCAGTTCTGCATTTTGCAACAAATTAAAATGTCAGTTCGATTTCCAACATTGAACTTGGCTTTACTTTTAAACCCCAAACCAATTTTCCAATCATTGATAAAAAAAAAAAAAATAGAAGAAGCACAGCCTGGGTCTCAAGGAAGGGGTTTTTAATCAGTCTTTGTAATATCTCAGTTCATACTGTGACATTTCATTAGCTTTAAATGTCCTCTGAAAGGGGCTCACAATTATACAACATGAAAATATTCTCTGATCAAAGAAAGATCCAAGAAATAAGAGAGAGAGATAAAGATCTAAATGCCCTGCTGCGAAGACAAGAGAGCGTTTCTGAGCCCGTCAAAAGTAAATCTGATTTTTATCCCCGTGCTTTCATACAGCATGTCCTACTTGTTTGATTAAAGGATTGACTCAGTGTTGGGTTATGAGCAAACAAATCATACCACACACACACACACACACACACACACACACACACACACACACACACACACACACACACTTTTCCAGTCACTGTGCTCCAGATAACAGTTCAAACAGAAGACTTGGTGACTGTTTCTCATGTCTGTCTCTCTGCTTCAATTAGATCGTCTGTGTTCTCTTTACTCAGTGTCTCCGGGTTCAAATCATGCAGCAGCATCATCCACTGCTGAAAATGACTCTGATGTTGAAGCTGAAAACTCCTGCAGGGTCCACTCAAGGTGGGCTGCAAAAGCACAATGAGCAATATTCACCGCCAAATTAAAATTAAATATTTTGAATAAGAAGAATAAGAATAAATGAAATCATAAATGAAATACTATTTTAACTGAGAGAGACTCAGTCAGATATATGAGAAACTACTTTATGATCTTTGTGATTTTGAGATAAAAAAGAATAATCATAATTTCAAAAAAATGAGTTGTGATAATTATTTTAAAATTGTGGGTCTACCATTCAAAAAACAATAATTCATTTGTTTATTGGTTCGTTTACCTAATTACTTGTCTAATTTGTAATAATAATGATAATAATAATAATAATAATAATAATAATACATTTTATCTAAGGGCGCCTTTCATGGCACTCAAGGTCACCTTACAAGAATAAGTGCATTAAAAGAGGACTAAAACAGATATAAAACAAGCAATACAATATAGTGCAATATATAACAATAAATTAAAATACAAAACAGTGCAATGGTGGTGAAAGGTCAGAGGGAGTAGGCGAGTTTAAACAGATGGGTTTTGAGTCTGGATTTGAAGAGGGGTAAGGACTGAGAAATCACTTATCACTGGAAACAGGCTTCTATACGTTTCTCATCTGTTCACAGTGAGGATGATGTTTTTGAATCTGTCTGTTTTGATTGCATTAAGGCTACAGGATATACACACATGAGTGTGAGCCATAAAGCTTAGTTCAACTTGAAAGCCGCCCCTGAAGATAATGGAGCAGTGTTTTATTTTAGTTACAGTATCCAATAATCTAATAATAATAATTATCATTATTATGAGGCACAGAGACAAAGATGTTGATTGACATTTTTCAGCAGTGAATGATGAGGATGTGTTGCCAGGTGGTTTGAGGAGGGAGTTTATTGTGGTAAATAAAGTTTTGGGGTTATTGGTGCCAGAGTGGATCAGGTTGGAGCAATAAGGTGACCAGGCTGAGTTTAGTGCATCTTCGTATAGCTGAAGGTGATCAAAGTTGGGCTTGTGATCGTGTGTGAGGTGCCACATTGTCCTTTTGTAAAATTTCTTTTTGATTAGTAAGATAACCCAAGCTTATTTTGAGTTTGTTTGTTGGAGAGTTGTTCATCCCAGAGTTCCTTCCTTA
Source organism: Thalassoma bifasciatum (assembly GCA_008086565.1). Classification (NCBI taxonomy): domain Eukaryota; kingdom Metazoa; phylum Chordata; class Actinopteri; order Labriformes; family Labridae; genus Thalassoma; species Thalassoma bifasciatum. Next base: position 44,910 of record RPOG01001381.1, on the reverse strand, counting down.
ACTCCTTTGGTTTGTTTGTGGTTCAAATATTTAATTTTGTTTAGCTTATCACCTCATTTTATGTCAATTTGTAACTCCTCATTTTTTTTGTCATAGATAATTTAATTTACAACACGAGACTGGGTCTTTTATGTTACTTCCCTTCACCCTCAGAGCCAGGTTGTAACAAGCAGGCCAAGTCCAGAGTATGACCGCGGGTGTGTGAGGGGAAGTTGATGTGTTGTTTGAAGTTGTGACATCGCAGCAGTTCAAGGAATTAAATGGCTGATTAAATAACTTCACCCATTTACTAACCATGAGTGAAAGAAAAGTTAACGTATCACTCATATTCTGTCAAAAATGGCCAATAAATCATAAATTCTGCCAGGGTATGTAAACTTCTGAGCACACTGCACTTACCCATAATGCAAAGTCCAACATGATTCCATTTGTTTTCTAAACTTGTAATGAAAGGGTGAAGGGAATTAACCTGACAAGCCTGACGGACAGTTTCATATGTCCGTCACGGAAATATTTCACTCGTCCATCTGGGTAAGGGGCGCTAGAGAGTGCTTTCAGAGGCGGGACTTAAAAAGATTTAGCAGCTGGTGATTGGACAACGTGCTCATCACAGACCAATCCACATCAAGTCACGGTGACGTAGCAGAATTGTAACCTGACACCAGATAAAAGTTCATATATCCGCTGTGGAGATATTTCACTTGTCTGATTTTGCTCTTCTCTGACCGATGAAGAGCAAAAACATTGTTTCCCATCAAAAAGACTTGAAGTGACGTTCTCTGTTCTTCATTTAGAGAAGATTTTGAGTCCACGAAGACCGCTTCACACTCCGCCATTGTTTTCAAACATTCAGACGCTTCCCGCTGACGTCACGTCTGCAGCTCCCACAGCTCCCGCCTCTCTTTTCTGATTGGTCCGGACAATATTGGACCGTGTTAAATCGGTTGTGGCTGGATCATAGCAAGATGGATCTGCAGGATTTCAGAAATGAATCAGGCAGCTCCATCTGCTCTGCAAGGTTAGAAGGTAATCCCCTCCTACCAGATTGACCTTTGCAAGGCAAACACATTTTACAGACCATATAATCTACTCAATGATTTTCTTAAAAAAGGAGATTTTGCAGACTTTAATTTTAATGCTCTCCTAGCAGAAGAGGTTTCTTGAACTTCTGACCTCAGGATTATTTTGTGTCTGGTGAGGACTCTTCTCTTCATTCTTGTCCCTGTACTGACTAAAACAACATCTACGTTCACATTATGTCATTGAGCTGTTGGTCCTCAGCTGATGTAAACACTGAGAGAGAGAGAGAACAAACTTTAAAACGAAGCAGTGTCACCTCTGCTCTAGAGGATCTCAGTGCACCTCCACTGTCAAGACACACCATCTGCCCTGCCAGTACAATAGCCATTAGGCAGTGAAACCACAGTTTAGCTGGTTCCCTGCCAGCATCCATTTTGTCAGCCTGAGCACACTCCATGAGGCGCGCTGAGTGCAACAGAGTGCATCAAAAAATAATTAAACACTTTTTCCAGGGTGATGATGCAAGCAGTAATTAATTGCCTTTGCATTCAGTAATGTTCATTAATGTGACTGCTACAGTTATGATACTTTCTACCAAACTGGCTCATCTCTGTTCTCTTGCTCTCTAAGGTTTTGATGGGACACTAGAGAAACATGTAACTTAAGTCATACAGATGCAGTTTAATCATGCACATTGGTCCTCTATATATATGAATAAGGTTTTAAGATAAAAAAAAGCTGTTAAGTTGCACAAGTGGCTCACTTGAATGACCTGAAGTGCATAGTTTATGCATTAGTGCTCATATCACATTATATTTAATATGGTTAATGGCTCTTACCATCCTTTTTCCTCCAGCTGCATGACGTCAGCATGATTCAGCTTAGGTGCTCCAGATGCATGAAAGGTTTTTGAGACACGTCTGTAGTCTATTTTCACTTTCCACATGTGAAGGATGTAATTTCTAAAGAAACAGGAGTCACACTGGGTCTGTGTATGTAATACAAGCCAAAAGCCAATGAACCTTTAATGGAAAGTTGTACTTGAAAGATTCCCTGAGGGAGTCGAACCATTTTTTATGTTCGAGGTCAGAAACAAAATGTCACCTCTGAGGGAAGATTAATCTGACCTGTGGCCGGCTTCACTCAGGACATGAGTAACTTTAGACTGAGGAGAGACATGTCTGCTTTCCAAGGATGTCACCCCCACCTGTCAATCAAGTAACACCACACAAGGTGCAACATTAAAGATGCAGAGCAGTGATTTTGGTCTTTAAAAGCAGGTGACATAAGTGAATAATTTAATATCCCTTAAAAAAAAGCTGTTGTTTCCCAAAAAAACACCTTAATTAGGGACAATTTCAGTGGTTTAACTCTCATTTGTGCTCTGAGCGGGAAAGCATCAAAACAAAGTGCAGGCTCTTTGTTCTTCATAATGAAATATCACACCAACAAGTGCAAGAGCGGTGAAGCATTGATGTATATTTAAAAGTTTTTTGGACAACAACTGAGCCCCATCCCGCTGTGGAGTGAGATCAGACGTGTCAAATTAAGTCATGAGGGTTTTTTTTTTTTTTTTTTTTTCTTCAGAACTTTGTATTCCTACCACCTGCCTCACTACCCCAAAACAAACCATTAAATTCAAAGTCTTTTCAAAGTGAGCTCGGTCCTTTCTGCTGGATGTGCAAGAGTGAAAATCAGTGCTTGACATTGCTCAGTGGTTAGCTGTTATAAAACTGATGCCTGTGTTCACAAAAAGCTGAAAAAATAGAGCTTGTCTCTTAGAAAGCAGCCTCTCAGACAGTCCTCTTAAATGCACTTTGCACCAACACACTCAGTCAGCGCTCGCAGGCATCACTGGCCCATCAGATTAATTGCTCTGCTCACAACATAGCTCTGCTGGCTAGTCAGTTATTTTCACATGAGTTGGTATCATGGCAAAGCAATTGAAAACCAAACAGCTAATGAAAATATGCAACACGAAGACTAAGTTTGGTTACATGTGGGAAGAACATTTTTGAAGACTTTCTGAGTGGGAAACTGGCAGTTTAACAAATGTTACAGCAGGAATTGTTAATCAATTTGAAAAAAAGTGTGATCCTCACAATTAGAGTTTCTGCCAGCAGGCTTTTAATTTCAGGATTTTTGATAAATAAAAACATGAAAAATAACACAAACAATGTAAGGCAGCTGCTCTGTGCTCATGTGTTAACCCTTGCACCTGTGGAAGAGTGGAGTAGTGACATAAAAGCTGCCATTTCTTAAAATCGATGAATTCATAAATAATGCAAACCGCCTCATGTCACAAACATGTTTTTTGAGGAGTAACTGGAATATAAAAATATTACAACTTTTTATTTTAAGAAAAAGCTAAAGAACAAATCCTCCGCACTCTGACAGGTATGCTTTACTTTTTTTTATTTACCATGAACTTTTTTTTCCTTTCTTTATGTTTTACTTGTTCTTTATTTACAGTGAATAACGTGTTTCACGTTCTGCGTCTTCAGGTTCACATTTACAGGTGAGCATCCACAGGTGTGCTTAACCGCTTGTAGTCACATGACCCGTAACAAAACCACATTGATCAAATACATGGATCAATCCGATTAAAAACATGATTATGAATACATTTTTCAAAGATATTTATGATTTTGCACATAAATCTAAGTCCAAAGTTTACAAGAGATCAACAATACACATTCACATTACACATAAAGAGCAAACAACTACGCATTATAGGAAATAAAGTACTTCCAAGGCGTGACCACCATCTGATTATAGTTAATACCTTTATGTCAAAAAATAAATAATAAGTATCCAAAAATCTGTCCCTTACACACTGTTTTACAGGATGAAAGAGAAGACTCATCTTTCCCTACACACTTAGGGAAGGAAGAGTGAAAAAATCAGTTTAATGAATACAACTCAAATCTTGTGAGTCATTTACACCTAAAGGTACAATAGTGGACAATTCATGAATCCACAATGCTTCTCTTCTTGGGAGTTGTTTGACCATGGCCCAAGTGTGGAAGAGTGGGGTAGTGATACAAAATTTGCGATTTCTTGAAATTAATGAAAGAAAAAAATTGCAAATGGCCTCATGTCACAAACATGTTTTATGAGGAACACCTGGAATATGAAAATATCACAACTCTACATTCTAAAGATCTTGGGGAATAACAACCTGCGGGGTCATTTCTGACCCCATGTGTGCATCTGGGGGTTTACTCTAAGTTGCAGGCACGCTGAAAGTTGGAGCTACACTATGTTGAGCAAAAAAATGGTTGAGCACTACAGGAGACGGTAACTGCCCTTGGCCCTTATCCTTGTGCTTTCAACAAGCATTAGAAGGAGCTGAACTCTATTAACTTTTTTGGCAGGTTGATTTGACATGTTGTGATCAGTTTGTGTCAAACGTTGCTGATTTTGATGAGTCATCAAGGGGCTGTCAAAGAGGTTTTGACCAAAGCATCTGACACTTAACCTGACACCCTGGATGGACAGTTTCATATAGCTGCTACAGAAATATTTCACTAGTCCCTCTGGGTAAGGGATGCTACCGAGTGTTTTCAGAGGCGGGACCTTAGAGAAAATACAGCAGCTGGTGATTGGACGACCGTTCTGCCTGACGTACTCATCACAGACCAATCCACATCAAACCATGGTATGACGAAGGGGATGTGTAACCTGACACCCTAGACAGACAGTTTATATATCCGCTGCGGAGATTTTTCACTAGTCTGTTTTCGCACAAAACATTATTTCCTGTCAGAGAAGCTTTAAGTGACGTTCTCTGTTCGTCTTTTAAAGAAGAAATTGAGCCTATTTCTGATAAAACTGCAGATGTTGCCGTGTCCAAGGAGACCACCTCACATGCCGCCATTGTTTTCAAACATGCAGACACTTCCCGCTCACGTCACGTCTGCAGCTCGTGCCTCTCTTCTCTCATTGGGTCAACTAAATCTCTGCTGGGTGAAATCGGTTGTGATTGGATCTCAGCAAGATGGATCTGCAGGATTTCAGAAAGTGAATCAGGCAGCTCCATCTGCTCTGTAAGGTTATCTGACACCCAGAAGATCAGGAAGAAGGGTGAGTGATCTTACTGGACCGAAGTTTCCTTCTGTTAAATAAACAGGACATTTTTATGCTCAGTTTTGGTCCCCATCAGTCCAGTCCTGAAACCCAAACTCCCAATTTGATGCGATGTTTCAGTGACTGTTTCATACATATATGTGTCAATGACGTGACGTCCCTTTTTTTGTGTCTGAGTGCAATATTTCCTTCCATCATGAATTGAGTATTTCATCACATGTATTTCTTTATTCTATGAAACCTGTGTTATTTGAACACATCTTTAAACTATTAAAATATAACATGTTTTTTTGTGTTTTGGTTCCTCAAACCCCCAAAATGTCAGGTGGTGCAACCGTCCTGACAAGTATCCACAGTAATTAAACTCTAAAAATTGAATGTCAGTTATTGTAAATGGAAATTAAAAATACAGTGGCATTATTTTATGNCTTGTCAAATGTCAGGGTGGTGCAACCGTAACATTAGACTTTTATTTTAAAGTGAAGAGAATAAAACAGGAAACAGGAAACTGCATCAGCCAGAGGAGCCCAAATGACATTTGTGACCAAGTGGAAAAGTTTGTAGATTTCTCTGAAATACTGATAAAAAAGGTTTTTTCACTTCATTGGTGACTGGAACAATTTCCATGTCAGGTGGTACAACCAATGTAATAATGTGAAATGTTATTTTAACATCAAATTATTTATCTTATTCACAAATAAAAGAAATGAAACACACAAAATGAAAATGTATGAGTCACTACAGACACTTAGAGATACTTGCCAATAATTTCACACAGAAAAAATAACATTAACATATAAATATATTTTCATATATTTGGTTGCGCCACCTGACATTTTTGGGAGCTCAAATTAAAAACACTAAAAAATAATGAACCTAAAAACTTTGAAATGTTGGTCAACTACTGAAATCTGTTCGAAAACATAATTCTTCTCTCAGAATTATGTTTTTTATCCATTTTCAAAGAACTTTTAAAAAATACATGTTTAGACCATGTTTAGATGTATAGGTGTGACTACCTTTATTTTGCCATTATTTCACCATTTTTAACCTCTGGAAGCTACAAAAATAGCAATGAAATAATTTCCTGTCCACTTGTTATGGTGATACAACTTTGCTGATTTCACACTTGTTTGTTTCCTGTATGTTTTAAGCAGTGTGTGTTTTTCATAGGGCACTTTCTACCAACCACTAACTGCAGACACAGGGACACACACTCACACATAAGCATAAAAAAACCACTCAAAGCTGTCCTCACTCTCCTCCAGCTCAGCCAGTAACCTGTTTAATCTCAGCACCATCCTCCTCTCACTCTTTGTCTCAGTAGGGTTACCAAGGGTGCACAAGTGGGAGCTCCATTTCCACCCACCCAAACATGTAAATGAACCTCAGAAGTGCTCATTGGTTTGTGAGCATATCCTTCAGCTGAAACATCAATCACCATACTGATGTGTCTTCAGGTTTTGGAAGATAAAAAGGGCTTTAAAAGAAGAGATGTGTGTTATTAGAAGCTCTGTTGTTTTAAATAACAGCTAAAAGAGGCTCCACAGGTTTATTCTTGCTGTTTAACCTTGTGTTTGTCTGGGCGTCCAGCTGTGTCACAAATGTCATTGTAAAAACACTTTGTAAGACCCAAAGTGTCTTACTGGAGGACACCTGTAGAGGGCACACCAGAGAGCCCCAGCTGTATGCATGAGCTGGATTAACAGAATATAAATCACAGACATGGCAGGAGTCACAGCCGTAACTTCTTGGTCTAGTTTGTGGTCAGTTTTTCCAGGAATTGAGTTTTTGCTCTTGACAAGGAAAGAAAAACAGTCCTGGACTTGTTTTTCATTCACAGGTTTCCTTAAGTGTTTAAGTTCGTCCACTACGACCCTGGTGGGGTGATTCTCAGAGCAGGGTCAGATGTGTGTGTGTGTGTGTGTGTGTGTGTGTGTGATTACCCTGATTTGCTGCAGGTGTGTGAAGCTTATATTCTCCTGAGCTCCTGTTCTCTGTGCTGACTCATTATCTCACCTTCAGAGGTAGTGAGAGGCTGTTTGTGTGTCTTCTCAAGCACAACACTCTTCTTCTGAGACTTCTAGAAAGCTTTAAGTAGTCTCTGGGTCTGGTTTCATCCCCAGCTCTTTGTGTTAGGCATGCTTGGCCACCTTTTTGTTCTGAATAAGGAGAAGGAGAAGAGTCTCCTGTTAGTTTAGTTTCTGATCAGCTGCTTGGTAGCGGTGCTTTCGTTGTTCTCTGAGCTTTCCATTTGTTTGAGGAGTTTATTTGACTTGACCCAGTTTTGTTTTGCCTTTTAACCCCTTCTCCTGTGGTTGTTGGCAATCTTTGTGGTTATCTCATTGGGTTAACTTTTAGAAATCCCCCATGTTTGAGCCACAATTGTGCCCAACTTTCCCCATTTCCTGACCTTGAAAAGTCTCAGAATGTTTTGAATCAGGTTTTCAAAAAAAAAAAAGGCCTCAAACTCTCCAAAAGTCTTCTTTTCTCAGGGGAGAGGGCTGGATTTTTCATCCATCCATCCATTTTCTTAACCGTCTATCCTGCTATTCAGGGTTGCTGGGTTGGCTGGAGCCTATCCCAGCTGTCATTGGGCGAGAGGCAGGGTACACCCTGGATTGGTCGCCAGTCAATTGCAGGGCTGACAAACAGACATTCATGCTCACACTCACACCTACGGGGAATTTAGAATAATCATTTAACCTAACGTGGGTATGTTTTTGGTCTGTGGGAGGAAGCCGGAGTACCCGGAGAGAACCCACGCATGCACGTGGAGAACATGCAAACTCCACACAGAAAGGCCAACCATGCCCGAACGGGGAATCGAACCAGCGACTTTCTTGCTGCGAGGCTGGAGCGCTACCCGCTGCGCCACCGGTGAGCTTTACAATGATACTAAATTTAAGTGAATGAATGAAAATGTTTATTTTGAAAAATGCAAAAGAATAAAACGAAGCATATAGTGTTAAAACAAAAAAACTTTGCAATTTGTGTTGAATCAGAAGAAGACAAAGAAGCAACACAAAAAAAAGAAAAAAAAACTTTGCAATTGGTGCAAAAAACAAAACAAACTTTAAATCACTTAATTACCTTCTTTTACAGTTTCAAAAAGGAGTGGAGAGAAGAAAAAACTTATCAATTTCCACCCCTTCTCCAGTTTTAATTAATGACAGTCCAGTTAGCCAACCTTTCATGTATATCTCCCCCTATAATACATATGTATGTATATGTGTGTGTGTGTGTGTGTGTGTGTGTGTATATATATATATATATATATATATATATATACACACATACACAGTCCTCTCCAAACATATTGGAACAGCAAGTTTAATTCCTTTGTTTTTGTTGTTTACTGAAGACATTTGAGTTTCAGATAAAAAGTTGAATATGACACAAAAGTTCAGAATTCTAGCTTTTATTTCATGGTATTTACATCTAGGTGTGACAAACAACCCAGGACAGAGCAACTTTTCTTTTCAAGTGAGCAAAAGTATTGGAACAGACATTATTAAATTAACTCAAATTGAAAAACAATTAATATTTGTTGGCATAACCTTTACTTGCAATAGAGGCTATGCCCAATGTTTGTGCCATAGCTGTGATCGACTTTCCTTCTTCTCTCAGCTTCAAAATGGTTTACTCTTCTCCCATAGACGGCTCTCTGGTCTTCATGTTTGCAGAAAACAGAAAATGCAGTTTTCACAGGTGGTTCCCAAATCCAAAAAACAAGAACTATTTAATGTCTCTGCAGGCGATGTAAAAGGCAGCACCAGAGCAACTAGAAACACTCATCAGTCACATGTTCCAATACTTTTGCTCACTTGAAAAGAGTGGGAATTGAACTTGCTGTTCCAATACTTTCGGAAGAGACTGTATATTTTTTTATTTTTTTATTTGGATACATAACCAAGTCTGCACCATCTACAATGTGATTTTAATTTTCATGACGTTTCAATCTCATCTGTCAGATTGTTTTGATATCCACTCTGTGTGGTTTCACTGTGTCATGGTGGACTTCGGTGGCAGTGACACAATAAAGCACAGAAGAAGGATAACCCATTATACACAAGGGTATGAATCAGAGTCAGGATTTATCACCCACAGTAAAAGCTCATCACCACACGAGGAAGAAAGCTCTGTGGCTATCGTTGGATGTACACAAAATGTCACCTAAAACTTTTAGGTGAGCACCAGAAAAGGTTTCAGGTGAGCACGTAAAAGTTTCAAGTGCGCACGTGAAATTATTTTTTTTAACCTTTTCTTGTCCCTTTAGGGGCTCCGTAGATATCTGTACAAATGTGAAATCTGCAATGTGAGTCATTCATAAGTCAATCCCACAAGTCAAAACGCCTACAGTGAGGATTCCTAAGACTAAACATGTTGCTGTTCCCCCTGAGATGAAAGCAAGCTCATAAAATCCCAAACCTATGTCATTTGTCTTATTTATATATTTTCATATATATGTTTTATTTGATCACTGTGGAGGTTGATTCTTATAAATAATTCTAATAATTGAAAATGACCAAAATCGTCATCTTAAGTTTTTTGTCCTGTTAGGATTAAGTTTTAAATGTGATGAGAAACCCCTTACTTAGTTCTGTAGTTTCCACATTGACCTATAAAGTTGAATTTATCTGTTACCAAAATCATCAAGCAGGATGTTTGTTGCTGCAGAGAGGGAATGACAAGTCTTACAGATGGATGGCGGACGCTCCCTCACACCACTGTCATCCTGCAAACCCAGTTGTTGTTTCCACTGCCATCAAAAAGTCAGACTCCAAAGAAATTACATCTGGAGAGAAACTTATTTTTGAGTAAAAACGCTCAGAAAAAAACAGAATAATGCTGTTTAAAAACCCTGGAGATGGAAAAAGATAAATAAAAAAAAAAAAAAAAAAATCAATGTACAGTGTAAATACAGTTTTCCTGATCAGTATTGAGCTGTGGAATTCCAAGTGGTAGCCAAACTATGAAACTTACTTTTAGATGAATTCAAGCCTCTTTCTACCTTTTCTTATATTCTTGAATAAAAGGTGGATAAGCCTTTTCATACTGAGTAATGAGCTACTCCACACCTGTCATTTTACACAAAAGGGGCACTGACTCATTGAAGGTTTAATACCGGAATGGATAAAACAAAAAAGACCATTTGTTAAACTTAATATGAAGAATGTCTCAATGTGTCCTCTCTGTCGAGTGCCTCCCTCCTCCTCCTCCTCCTCCTCCTCCTCCTCCTGCTCCTGCTCCTATGGCTCTGCATAATAACTCACATCACTCCAGCAATCAGGACGCTCCCAAAGAGGAGTGACCTGAACAACAAGAGGCTTTTCATGCTCGTGGTATGTTGCTTTAGATCTATGGCTGAGCTGCAGAGAAGTGTCTGCTTAATGATCACCCAGTTCATCATCATCATCTTATCATCATCATCATCATCATCATCAAGAGAACAGAGCCTGGGTGTTCTGAGAAATGTCTTAGGATATAAAAGGACCTGGAACAGTACATGAAAAATTCATTGGCCTGAGACGTGGTTTGTAATTCTGAAATATCAAGTCCTGCTGTGCTTAATGTTTTGTTTTTTTCTTTGACTCAATTTTTCCTGCGGTTCTTGACAAAGTTTTATCATAACTCAGTCTTAACTTTTAATTTTCAATGCTGACGATTCAGCATGTGTGGGCGTGGTCAGGTTGAAGAAGCTCATAAAGAAAGGGAAAAAGAACAAGTTTGTGGAAAAAAACCATCCTGATGTTAAACCTACATAATCAAGGTTGGCAGGTGTTTTGACTGGGACATGGGATTTTTCCCCTTTTCCAGAATCTGTCCTGGTTATGTGTCTTGTGGTACCTGAGGCACCCAAGTGCTCACTGTGTTGACTGTCACACTGATGAGCAGTTAAAAAAAAAAAAAAAAAAAAAAAATCAGTCTGTCATTCCGCTGTCTTGCACATTGTCTGTGTTGCACATTTTCATGTACTATTTAATTTAAATGTGTATATATAATGTTTTCTTCCTTTTTGTACAAAGTTTCTGTATTTCTAATATTTCTATAGTTCTAATTTGTAGTTACATATCTGTCTTTTTCCTACACATGTGTTATTTAATGTTTATTCTTACTTGTTTTTTTTTTATTTGTTTGTTTTGCTTTTTGTACAAGAGAGCACAGTTGAAACCGAAGTCAAATTCCTTGTATGCTTCTTGAAGATACTTGGCAATAAAGGTGATTCTGATTCTGGTTAGCCAGGAATAGCGCACAAATAACACAACTTTAATACTTAAAAACTCGTAGAAGATCCTGAGGTAGATGATAACTTCAGTGAAAGTATTGGGATAAATAAGGAAATGCTGCAATTTGCACATCTGATGAGTGCAGTCAAGAGGATATTTGTGTACAAATAATGTACATGCTACAGATCTGCAGCACCAAAATAATAGGAACAACAATGAAACCACTGAACTATGCCAACTAAATGACTATAAGAAAAAACAACTTTGTTTAGTTGTCCCCATAGACTGTGTATAGAATGGGCAGCATGGCTCCACCTTTCACCGTTTAATGGTTATGGAGCCAAAGGAAACCCTAGGGCCTAATCTCTTTTTGCCTCTCTTTCCTGAAGTTTCTCACATCCCCATTAAAAACTACAAACCACCACAGCTTAACTATTTGAGAAACATTCCTATGAGGTTGAATAATTTTTTAAGTTTTACCACCTCTCATGTAGAATGCATTCACTGCAAAAACGGAAATCTAAGCAAGTCATTATGTCTTATTTGTAGTAAAAATTGTCTTATTGTTCTTGATTTGAGCCACATTCACCAGACCAGGTCATAAAAATGTCTTATTTAAAGATTTTTAAGACAAAAATGAGGTGTAAATTGTTTGTAGCAAGTCAAAAAAAACGGTCAATGGGATAAGACGAATTCGCCCGGTAAGTTTCTTGAAATTAGAAAGATGTCTAAAACAAGAATCTTTTATCTTATCCCATTGGCAGATTTTTTTGAGTTGTCACAAGCAATTTACACCTCATTTTTGTCTTTAAAAAAATTTAAATGAGACATTTTTATGACCGTGTAAGAAGAATAGTAAGACAAATTTTACAAACAATAAGACATAATGACTTGCTTAGATTTCAGTTTTTGCAGTGTTGGAGATGGATATTTTGACATATACTGCAGCCAGCCACCAGGGGGCATGGCATTTGTGAATGCTTTAGTTAGAGCTGATTGCATGGCGTCCACTAATTATACAGTCATTGGGTTTTTTAATGTGATGGCATGAAAAAAATGGCCCATTACATGCTTCAACATACTTTCTCAGGTTGTATGGCAACCAGAAGGCTATGGTGCAGTTTGTTTGCAAGAAAATGAAACCAGAGTTATTCTGAAACCTGCAAAAATTGGCTCTGAGCAGGGGGCTCAAACTCACAACCAGAAATGGCTCTCGGGCCAGATACGGACCACCATGCTATTTAATTTGGCTCGCCACTGATGGGGAAGAAAAAGACGTTTCCAGAGTTGTCCCTGGATATAGAATACTTAGAACACGTAGACATGACCAGGACAGACAGAAACATTTAGACACTAATAAAAAACACAGAAGCCTTTTGGTCAGGACAGAGAGGAGCTGCAGTGTTTGCACGTGCCAGCAACTTGGTCAGCTTCTTGTCATAAAGATGTGTTGCCTGAACACATCTGGATCTTTCCCAACAGTCTTTGTCAGAAAATGTATCTGCTGACTCAGCAAAAAGTGATGAGTAATTCTGAGTTTTTTGTTCTTTGATTGAATATCATTTTATTTAGACACTAAGTTTTACTCCATTGTGTTTGGAAAAACTCAGAAGTATTTCTGTACAGTTAAGAGAATTTAACCTTCTCCCAGGTTAAACCATCTGTCCACAACATTGTATCTCTGCAGAACAACCTACCAACCTTCCTCTCAAGTGAGTGGCACAGGATGCTCAACAGGATATGCCTCACTCTACAGCAGCGGCACAACCTTAAAACACATGAATGATGCTGAAAAATCTGCTTTGAATTCACATTCAATAGAAATCTCATGCAATAGTTTCTCGTATTATTGCCTGACACTTGAGTTTTTTTTTACGTGGAAGCGTTAAAATTAAGGCACAAGTGTACACCTCCCATCAGTATTCTTTTCCATTGACTATGCAGACATGTAACTGTGTCAGAATATGTAAATATGACTGCTACATTTCAGCTGTTATTGATTAATCATCACAAGTTGTCTGCTCCTGCTTCTTCCACTCTGTTTATGAGAGTCAAAGAGTGACAGTAGCAGCAGTTTCACTCATCACTAAGTGCAATAAGGACTATACCCTTTGTGTATTGGGGTGTATATCCTTTGACCTGTGATGGGGAATTTGTATACATATATATACAGCTCTGGAAAAAATTAAGAGACCACTGCAACTTTTCAGAAATCAGCATCTCTATGTGACAGTCATTCCTTTGCAGTGTCTGTTGAACTCCAACACAAACACACCTGTGTCTACCTAATAAGGTACTGATGAGATGATCACCTTAACCAAATCTTATTTAATTGGGAAATGTATAAAAACCATTAGTGTGGTCATCACTCTCCTCTGTGAAGCTGGTGGAGAACATGACAAGACGCATGAAAGATGTTATTGCAAATCAGTGTTATTCTACCAAATACTGATTTCTGAATACTTCGTGAGTTAAAACATTCGAAATGTGTTGTTTAAAATTGAATATGAACTTGTTTTTGCATTATTTGAAGTTTGAAAACAGTAGGACTTTTTGGTATTTTAAACATTCTTCATTTTTTGCAAACAAATGCTCAAAATGACAATATTTGGGATTTGGGATTGATGTTGTCAGTAGTTTATATAATAAAACAAAAATGTTCATTTTACTCAAAACAAATACCTATAAATAGCAAAATCAGAGAAGCTGAAAAATTACAGTGGTCTCTTAATTGTTTTCCAGAGCTGTATGTTTAACAGAATTAATTGACAACTATGAGCCAATCAAAACAGTATTTTTGAAAAGTTTGGAGAATCAGAATTGTCCACATTGATTGTCTGAAAGATTTTTTCCACATATGCCTCCTGAAAAAAACCATTTAATTTTTAACTTGATTGTAGAAGTTAATTACAGTCTGCCTTCTATGCTCTTCCTCCTCTGTAATATTGTGCCAGTGCTGCAATTGTCTAAATATAGAACGCCTGCTTCTCTCCCTGTAGTGAGAATCTTTGTCGAACTGGTGGGCTTCAGTGATTATTTTTCTTCTTTGCTATTATTTAAATCAAAAGCCTTCTGAGGATGATCCTCTTTGCACAGATGGCAAATTAGTGATTTGTCCTATGATGTCCTATGAATTGACTTAAGTTGAGACAAATCTCAGGACACAGAAGGACACTCTACTTTCTGTCACAGGACCGCACATTAATGACCCCCGAGGCCTGCTTGATTGAATGCAAGGTTGTCGACGGTAATTGCTCTCAGCTCTCTCCACACAGCCTGACCTTTGACAAATGAGATATTTGCGAGGAATCGGTACATTGTGAAAAAGCTCTCTTGCTTAAACTCTGATCTTATCAACAATGATTGAGGCAAACACCGTCAGCGCCGAGGTAAACCTGTAAGCCTCTCTGTGGCTACGACTCACAGCCAGTCACACATGAATGAAAACATCTCATCAAACATTTATGCCATCAGCTCTGCAGCAAATCCATTTGAATATGCACAGCCCCAGGTATAATTACAACCCGTGATGATAAATAATCTCTTCAGCAAAGTTAGAGGGACACATTCAGGCATTATGTCTCCCCCAGCCATTGCTTGTGACGAGGTAATTAATAGCAGCATGAAAATCATGACACAATTTCTTAGTTAATGCTAATTACCTGCCTCACTGCAGTGGATTTCAGCAAGCTCACTTTATTTTTGACAGTAAATTGTTCTAAACTCAAGGCCCTGGCCCTGTGTGTGCTTAATGAAATAATGTTGTGGAAGTGAAGATGTCATGAAGTCGAAAGTACGTCGAACCAACTGAGAAAGAAGTGATGACAGGTAGATTGGGAACTCTTGGGGGAAAAATTACATCGTTAGTTCACAGTGACTTAATGACAAAAAAATACATAAATTATCATGTGTGTGTCATTTAATGCAAAGCACCTTCAGATTTAAAGGCAGTTCTCTTTTCCTGGTGAGTTTCTTCAACAAAGGTTAATGAGATTTTCAGTTTCTAACAGGCCATCAAGTCTGCTTAAATAGCTGTAAGGCACTTTTTTAATGATAATGAAGTTTCATTTTGTAAATATTGATAAATGAGTTTGGCTCAGTAGTTATTCACCACTCTGACATAAAGGTCAGAGGTCATGAAGTCATGTGGTGACCTTTTTAGCATTATATTTTTAAAAGGAATTTCTCAGACCTTTTCTGCCTTTACCTTTAGTCACTGAGGACAGGACAGTGGACAGAGGTACAACTGAGGCCCCTGAGCGACAAAAAGATTAAAGGTAGGGTCTGTAGAATGTTCCTAAAAGAATGAAATATCAACTTTTGGAGGTATAACCCTGCCAATTCAACATCTCTGGGCCTCTTTACATGTGTGTCAGTATCTGTGTCTGCCTCACTCCCTCCTCTGCCTGTATGATGATGTTTTGGTTAACTTGGGATGTTTCTGGATGGAAAGTTGGCGTAGTGATGACCTGCCAATTGCAGTGCCCCCAGTGCCCAAATGACTTTGTGTGTTGATGTCAGCAAGTGTGAGCTATCCTGAGCAACTACACTAGCGGCTGTGACACGGAGAAAGAATGGTACAATATTTGCAGGATATGACGTTTACCTGCAGGAAATCAGGTGTGCAGCTCTTGAGTATCTCACACGTTCAAAAACATTTGTGATTGCAACAATTTCTGGGAGGAGTGGTGTATATTCTGGAAAAACCCCAGGGGTGCCAATACTTCTGTCCAAGATTTTAGGTGTAGTTCAAGGTGCTAAAAGGACTGTTTGGAATAGATAGTATTTTTTTCTGGGATAAAGACTCCGTCTCCCATGAGCACCATCACTCACTGTCATAAAGATGTGACTCTTGCAAAGGCATTTACTTGTTTTAAATGGGGATCAGATCTTCTCTTTAGCACTACTCTCAAGACAACTTTTTACCAGGATGCAAAAAGCGCCAAGATGACTTAGTTGTTTGTAGCTATGCAGAATTATTGTTTGAAAGGTGACAGCAGTCAAATTTTATAAACTCAGTTTGTAGTTTGGTGTCCAAAAGCTGAGCAGACTATCTGTTTTGCGTTTGTGTAACTTTTGTGAATCCTGGTTCCATCCTACCAGTGCTCATCTACCAACTCCAACCTCACCAAGCAGAGCAAACATAACCTGGCTCTTCATTTTAATGATAGACTCTCAGGTTTGAAGAAACCACTGCAGAATAACTTTGATAATGTTCATTCAAATCCACATGCAGCTAACAGCTTAACCCATGATTTAGCTTGTGCTCTATCGCTTTCTTTTTCTTTCTTCTGCTCTAACCTCTTTCCTCTATCAGACAACAGTACCACTGAATAAATCCAAGATTTTTTTCTTGGCAGAGAAAAACACAAGTCTTTATTCTTTGCCAGCTTGTGTGGTGTCATCAGCTGATTTGTTTGACCCAAGCACTGATACTGAAGATCTGCATTCAGAAAACAAACATAATTTTGAATGGTAGATTATGAGCAGGCAGATATGAAAGAAAAGTAAAGTTCACTTATAAAGGCATCACAGGACCTTTGAAGAAAATGAAAGTAGCTTTTTTTATCAGGCCTTAAATTTGATCTGATGGCAACTTTGGTCATTAAGTACCATGGTGCCAGGGGTTGAAACAAAGGGGTTAACACTTTGGTTGGAGAACAAAAGAATTGCTCCATTATTTGGTCTTTTCAGAAGGGTAACATAAAATTCCCTCATTGCTCCCTCTAAACTGAGATCTCATCAGACCGCTGGCCTGTATTATAACATCTGCATTTTATATGACTTCATTAGTTCTACTCCAGCTCCGGTTCCTACGATTAAATACTTGTTTTGTCCGTTTACTCAGACCTCGTCGGTTTCAGGGAGATAAGAGTGAGACGAGATCAAAAATGAAGGTAGTCCGGCCGTATGATTGTCCCATCTCTTGGTTTATGAACACTATCTGTCTGTTTGTGTTCCGGCCCGACACACTCAGGTCTCCCACTGTCCGTCAGGAGGACCATCATTAACCCACTTTGTTGTGAAGACCTGCTGCCATTGTGGGGTTGTGTTTTTGGCACGGCGTCTTATCAGTAGTGATGGGGAGACTGATTGCAGCTACACAAGGGGGAGGAAATTTCCACAGCCCATCTATCAGTCGAAGTCTATTTGTCTACCTCCTGACAGCCGTGATGTCCGACTCGTGCGACGGAGGGGACGACAGGTAATTTCGGGTCCTAAACCCCCTAGACCCCCTTTCAATTTCTACGTGACGTCCGTTCTAACAGAAATTACATTTTCCTCGAGATTAGCGAGGATTGATTCCTGTTAGGGTTGGTAATGACTGGGTCTAAGAATAGATTAACACTATTTTCTATACTGCCACATCCCTGCTCACAAACAGTGGAAAACATACGTGGTTCTATAAGAAGGGGAACAATACAGCTATAACCAAAAAGTGAATAATAATAATAATCTGTGCTGTTTATGCTTAAAATTTGATTTATCTGCATTATATTTACCTAGAATGAACAAAATTCAATAATTGGCAAGCTTAATGTCTAATAAATTCTTAAATATTTGAGTCAAAGGCTCCCTGTTAAGAGCTTTAAATAACTTCCTTGGGGTCATCCTTCCCACACACCCACCCACGTGGAATTTACTGTACACATGTATATGAATATGTATGTGTGTATCTCTGCTACATGTTGATGTGTGTTCACAAAACTTAATTAAACTAAACAAAATGAAAATCTCGTCTATTATTTTATCAACTGTGCTATGGAAAAAAAAAAAAGCTGTGAGCATTTTTCAATATAAATCCACTTTATACTCACTTTAGAGTTATTCAATGCAATTATAAAAGACTTATTCATCATTATATCCCAGTTTAGCTAACATTTTAAATGCATGACAGGGTTGACAACATAGTAAAATAGCTGACAGGACACATAAGGGAAATAAAAGAAACCTTTCTCTCTGACACAAACTGTTGTCATGGGTAACAGAGTTGACATTTTCTCCATTTTTTCCCCCTTGTGCTACCTACAAACCTTGAACATGTCACCACTTGACGTCCATCATCTCATAATTCTATGCATTTTCTTTTTGTTTTGGTTATAACAATAAGTACATGAGAAACTATTGATAACACAATTAATGAATAATTAATTTGCACCATGTACACACAAACATTTTGATGGAAGAGTGATGAGGAGGAAATTAAATGTTGCACACTTTCTTCAAGGTTTCCAACAAAAAGGATGTGGTCTCAAATAATTTGGGGTTACGGGACTTGAGAGCAAATCATTGCTGATTGAAGGGACTTGAGGGTAACAGTTGACACCGATTCCTCAGACACACAGTGAATTCACATATGAATTATTCAGAAGGTTTGTGACACAGCTTTAAAATCTTTAAATGACTTACAATGCTGAAAATTATATATGCAAACATTTGTCCTATAGAGGCTGCATGGTTGCGCTACGGTTAGCACTGCTGCCTCACAGCAAGGTCATAAGCTCCAATCCTGAGGCAAGGTTGGCCTTTCTGTGTGAAGTTTGCATGTTCTCCTCTGCACGTGTCTGCATTTGCATGTGTGGGGTCTCTCTAACTTGCCCGTGGGTATGAGTATGCACGGAAAGGGTTGTCTGTCTCTTTGTGTCAGACCTGTGATTGACTGGCAACAAGTCCAGGGTGTACGTCACCTTAAAACAAAAATGACTTAAGATGCAGTGAGTGACACATAACAGAGCTTTTTTATGCAATTAAACCCAAATGAAAAATAAAAACCCCAAATAAACAAACATTTGAAACCCTGTGTGTGTTTAATTTGTATTTCTTTAGAGTATTTTGGACTTGTTTTTCTTTTCTTCTTTTTTTTCTTTGTTTTACAAGTAAAATGTGTTTAATGTTTTGGCTCTGTCCTTTAAACACTTTTATTCTATCTGAGTTTGTTCCCTCCTCCATGTTTTGTTTTTGCCTCATCAAGAAGCTCCCTGATTTATATTTTAAAACTGAGCAATATAAACCAGAAACTGAAGGCTTAACTGCTTACATCTGCTGAAAGTTAACAGTCGCATTAATATCACTTTCATGTATTGCTAATAATGCTGCTACAAATGTTACACATTGCCTGGAAATGCTCAACAGCCCAGTACTTTGAATGATGATCAATCATTTTTTAATTCATTAAAAGCACCTGTAATGAACCACCTTCCAAGACAAACCTTTATCGATGTATATTCTGAATATCTTCTCATGATCTATTCACTTATTGAAGTCAAGTCAGTGGATGGCAGATGGTATGACTTCCCTCACATACATTCCTCTCTAATTTACCAGAGCACATACAATAGACAAGAATCAGAGAGCACTCTACCCTTCACTCAGTGTTTTGGCACTTCAGTCTATGACTCAGACTCAGACTGGAGGACCACTCAGGGGCTTCATGATTTGACCGGGACTTGAGGAAAGTTGACTCTGATTCAAGCATTGACAGCAGCAACCGCCCCTGCCTGGATGGTACAGGGGCATATGACAATCTGTGAGTTTCGTTTTCACTTATTTTACAGGAAATGCTAACAGGAGGAGTGCTGCGGAAAAAAAAAAAAACAGTGCAAACATTAACACAAATACCTGTTTGAAGCATGCAAAACAAGCTCACACCACTTTAGGCGACACAAACCACTTATGAAGTCTTTCCATGACAGCAATCAATTGCTTTCCTCTCTGAAAGATGTTTTTACTGCTAAAATTATGGCGTCATATTTGTGTCAAAAGTCGAGCGAGTGATAAAAGACATGTACGAGCAAATTATCTTATACCACAAGCCCAGTGTAAACTGCCACAGGCACTTTTTTAGTCCTCGCCCGCACAAATTCAAAAACCGAGAGCATACAGGGAGATGCGAGCAAGTAAAAATACACAGCAAGAGCTAAAAAATGCACAGTGATGGATACAGTAAACTCTACAGCACACGCACAAGGAGTTGCTTTGCGCGCACTGGAGTGTTGCAACGCTCTCCCTCTCTCCCTCCCAGCACTCTGCTCGCTCAAGTATAAAGTCTACGCGCTCGGGTCACAGACTTTTGACAGTTTGGGGGCGGAACCAAGGGGCCAGCCCTGCCCTCTTATGATTGGTCAACTGCAAACAGAAACACACCCACATGTGGGTGCCCTTTTTTCTGCCGTTACTTGAAATAAACAGCGCCGAAACATTTAAACGTTAGACAATAGCTCACCTCTTTAGGGTCCGTCATTTTCTCTTCCTACAGGAGGACTCTGCTTCCAACTTGCCGCTACCAACACAACTTCCTGTCTGTGGCAGAAGCTGTGTGTTTCTGTTTGCCGTTGACCAATCATCAGAGGGCAGGGCTGGTCCCTTGGTTCCGCCCCCAAACTGTCAAAAGTCTGTGACCCGAGCCTGTAGACTTTATGCTCAAGTGCTCGGAGGGAGAGAGGGAGAGCTCCTTGTGCGCGTGCTGTAGAGTTTAATAAACCCATCACTGTGCATTTTTTAGTTCTTGCTGTGTATTTTTACTCGCTCGCATCTCCCTGTATGCTCTCGGTTGTTGAATTTGTGCGGGCGAGGACTAAAAAAGTGCATGCAGCAGTTTACTCTGCGCGTGTGGTACAAGATTTGCTTGTACGTGTGTTTTATCGCTCGCTCGACTTTTGACACAAATATGACGTCATATAAAATTTGGTTCTGGACTAAGTGCCTTCATCTCCAAACAACAAACATGGGAAACAGAAAAGTAACCAAGTGTTAGAAAATGTACCTGTATCTCATGAAGAAATGGTTTGCCAATGTTTAGTGGCTTGAATGACAGCTTCAACTCACTGAAAAAACTTTGAATTACCAGCCAATCAAGTCTAAATAAATTGCATGACGTTTTAGAGGGGCTGCAGGCTGCGATCCCAACACATCATTTTTTTCATATACGTACATAAAATAACTAACACTACATTACAATTTTCCCACTCACAATACACACTGAGCTGTGAGAGAGGGACTGGCCCCACATGGAACCTGCAGTAATTATTGTGTGTGTATATATATGTAACCAATAAAAAGACTGCAAATGGTGACTGAACAATTACTATGCAAAAGGCTTACACCATGTGGTATAATTCCATATGACAGTAGCTGCTATGCACCACCTGACCCCAATAGCCTGTGAACCTGGAATGTTGATTACGTTATTGTTAGCATTGTGACTAAGTTTCAGTGTTTGGAGAGACCCCCCCCCCCCCCCCCCCCCCCCCCCCCAGCACACTGCGGAACTTCAGTGCTACGCTCTTTGCTGCACTGAAGTTCCATTCTGGTCAAGCAGGGAAAATCACCAATGGCTGCTAAGAGCTGTTTCGCTGAAAGTCTATTGGCTTTCTGCAGCAAACTCTGTTTGAAAAAGAAATAAAAAAATAAATATATATATATATATATATTTAGCAGTGTAGGTTGGACCAAAAGGGAAAAAACAGACATGAAAGACAGGCAGAGCGTCCAGTCATTTCAAAATAAAGGGCCATGCTCTGGCTCTGAGCATAAATCTCGATTGTAAATTCAAACTGCTCACTTTTGGTGGCACAATGAAAGGACACAAGGAAAAAAAGTGTATTAAGGAGGTGAAAAACTTCATAATTCTATACAACACAACACATCCATCCTATAATGCCACCAGAAGAAAGGAGAAGGTATGGAATGAAACTGCTGAAGTTTAGGGATTGACAAAACAGTATGGTTCCCACAGGAATGTGTGGTTCTCATGTGATCTTGTTATCTCGTATGGAGTGTGCTGCGCTCCACAGATAGATCCAGGGTGTACTGGTGCACGCTGCGTGTGTGTGTGAATTGTGGGTCAGATCAGAGATTTGGCTCAATTACATCTGTGTCTCCATGGAAATCTCCTAGCATGTTTTCCTGCCAGCTCAAACAATACAGTTGATTTCAAGACATTAAATATAGCATATAGTGGGAGGTTAAAATGTAATGAATGATACCATGTTTCTAATAACTGGTTGCTTCAAAGTAAGCATTACTACCAAATACGTATAAGAGCTTTGTCCTTAAAAGCTTATCTGACATCATTTTATTTCTCAATACCCCCTTCATTAGTATGTCTGCTTTAAGATATGAGACAAATCACTTTACTTTACAGGTCCCCAAATTTCATCAGAACTAGTTAGTGATTAGACAGACTTTTTAAAATGTATTTTTTTTTTCGAAATTATCCCAAATTCTTTAAAATAATGTCAGAATTTAGCAGTAAGCAAATAACAATTGGTCAGTATCCGTTTTGTACAGTCGCTACGAAATTTCCGCCGAAGGCCAATCATACAGTCGAAGCGTCGCAAAATGTGGTTATGAAACGAGGACCATTCCATTACAGCTGTATGGGGGTGCTGAATGACTGATTTTACATAGAATTGCTTGTTTTTTTCCAAATAAACATGACATGAAGCCTATTTGATATACATCTTTGCCTATCAAATATACTGTGGAAAAATTTACTTAACTTGTACTTTAATCTCATTTTCTATCTATTTAGTGCTTGTGAATGAACCACCATGGTGAGTGGCACAATCCGATTTTGCACAGAGCACCATCACAGAGCAGCATCTTGGTGGTGAGTTGGCTTAACTTTAAAAGGCTCACAATGTTGGGAAAAAAAAAAAAAAAAAACTTCAGCAGTGTGGAAACATTTTGATCAAGTCAAAGATGATCCAAAAAAAGTCAAATGCAGGTTGTGTCAGCAAGTCCTTTCATATCACTCCACAACAACCAACATGGCTTTCTACCTTAAATGGGTAAGTAGCCAGATAATTGGGCTAATAAAAGACTGTTCTGTCATTCACTTCTCATTTTTAATGTAACGCTAGTACGCCAGACACCATATCATGCTATGTGGGCTTATAGACATGATTATTTTTTTCTAGATTTACCCGCAATATCAGAGTGGCGGCAGCACATGAAGCAAACAAAAAAAAGATGATACATTCCACTATCAGTCGACGATTGGCAGGATCGGATGAATCAGATTCCACTTTGTAAATTCTTAGTCTGGGACACCTCTAGAAATTAGTAAATAACAAGTAGCTTATTGTGGACCCAGCTTAACATAACTCAAAGTTTATTCAAAAAATCAGTAGCTCTTCATCACCTTCCTTCTAGAAATAGTAGAATATAGTTCCATAGTGATGTAAATGCATTCCTTCATACATTTGAGATAAGTCATTCCCTAATTGTTACCTACTTACCTTGAAATTCAAAGGAAGTGTCAAAGAAATTGAATTAAACAGTTACTTAGAAATTTCAACCTGCTTTGACGTAAATTTGGGCATCATTTTAAAGAAGTTATATGCTTTTTTTTTTTTTTTTTACCCAACTACAACACAATTTAAGAGGTTTATTTTGTATTACAATGTAATTAACTGTTAAGCGAAGTGCTTTCATCATTTATCAGTCATTCTGTGTTCACATCTATTGTCTTTTTTGTTCGTTGAGATTCTAGAGTGATTTTGAATCAGCCATCAATTCAACACTTCTTAGGGAAAGACAAAATGTCCAAGTACAACCTGTACTTTCAACACCCCCCCCCCAGCATCAGCAAGTCTGAGGTGATGCAAACTATAGTAGCAATTAAGGAAAGTTTCTCTTCAAAATAAACCAATCATTTTCTTTTCTAAGTCACGCTGAAAGTAAGAAGTCTTTTTCTCCTTGAGACTGAAAAGTGCACACCTACACACACTGCAACGTGTTCTCAAGCACTGTATAACAGATAGTTAGAATGGCCACGGTAATTATGCCCTCCAAGACTGCAGATAGGGACCTTGCTTTCTGATTGAATGCTGGGAAAACTAGAGGGAGGGAAGCCTGGCATGATGGCACAATAATAAGCACACATAGCACAGAGCTGACTGATAAATAACTATGGCTTTTCAGAATCCGAGGTTGTTGAATGCACGAGTGTATTAACTCTGTGTGGGCTTGAAGATCTGATTCACGACATTAACAGTGAGTTACCTTTAAACAGCAGAGGACAATGACAGAAAATAACCACCTCCGAGCTGTAAATTACTCCACATATTCCAGCCCAGTGTCTGTTAATTTTTTCATGCTGCAATTACTATAAGTGACTTTCTTATCTGACTCATCGGCGGCCTCGCTGCCCCTTCGCCACACTCTCCAGGAAGTGCTTTGTTTCATTAAAGCTGA
>RPOG01001381.1:0-20045 GCA_008086565.1 Thalassoma bifasciatum | reverse complement strand
TCCCTGAGACTTGGAGATTTATTCGAAGAATTTTGTGCATTTAAAAGGAAAGGAGATGAAGTGTCAAAGCCAGCCGTGAAAAGGTTAACTGCAGCACTTAGCATTCTGGAAGGATCCGGCTTCAACCTGAGAGTCAATCTGTCATTAAATCACCAGCAGCACCGTCTCTGCTGCACGCAACGTGAGGACATCAATAAGCCATCTCTAGCAGAATCAGGTTAGGCTGCTGAATTGATCATTGTTATCCTGATGGCCATGTGCCATTGGCACTACAAGGCTGGATCCATGGGAGGGAAGTCGTTTTCAGATAAGGCAGGTCTGAGATGTCTCCTTCTTAGGCTGAGGCAAATATAGAGCTGTACGGCTGTATGTCCTGAGGTTTAAGGTCGAAATCATCCCCCAGGAACTCAAATCTTTCTTCAATAGTTGCCTGCGAGTTACAATTGTACAAGAATGACAGGTCTGACAATTCAACTGAGATAGTGTCCAGCATCGTGTATTCTTCCCTAAATGAGACATTTTACCACAGAGGTATACTTAATGGATCAGCTTCAATGCTGCAACAGAGAGGGAGCAGTAAAAAATGGATTTTACCTTTCCATATTTTTGCAGATATAAACTCTACACTGTAAAACAAAACGACTATGCTTATTTTTAACCCTGTGGTGCATAGTGGTCACAACAGTGGACACCTATTTAAAACGTATTTACTCCTAAATTCAATGGTTCATGTGGTGGAAATTCATATTAGCCTGTGTCAGGATATTTTAATTCTTCTTAGGGCCTGAAAAAATGTTTTCATTTCTTTTTCCAAACATATATATTACAAAAAAAAAAAGTTACAGACAAACATTTGAGGGTAAAACAGCATAATAACTATACATTTTTCAGTGTTAAAATGGATGACAGAGAGTCAAAATGTTTCGCAAAGCATTAAAAAAAGATTATTCATGAAATTACAAAAAAAAAGAAAAGAGGTCAAACAAAAAATAGTTATGTTTACTTTAATTTTTTTATGTTGAATGTTCTGTTACAAATATTTGAAGAAGAAAAAAAGAAAACTTTTTTCGTGCCTTAAGATAAATAAAAACACTCAAAGGAAAAATCCAGACACTGGCTTTCATAATTCATGCATCAGAGGGTTAAACCTTCAAAATATACAGTTTTTATCTTTGTGTGCCGGAACTGCATGTGCCCGTGATAAAAACATGATTCCATAAGTCCATAAAAAAAACAAAACTGCATTTTAGAAAAAGGACTTGAATGATTAGCTGTAACCGATGGAACCATAAATTCTGCTTTCAACCACAATGTGGAAAAACTCATTGCAAGTTATCTCAAAGGCTTGATTGAAGTTTTTGTCACCAAGGGAGGCACAACCAGTTATTAAGTTTAGGGGATAATTACTCCCTCACTCAGGGCAGGAATGGTTTAGTTAGTTTTTTCTTCAATAAATAAAGTAACCACTTAAAAACTTTTACTCAGGTTATCTTTGTCTGATAATAAAATTTATTTGATTATTTCAAACATTTAAGAGTGACTGTGCAAAAACAGAATAATTCTGTTCAGGGTAAAATACTTTTCCACAGCACCGTATTAAATACTTTCCATTGTTGATTGTCATATCAAAAGGTGCCTTTCCACCTTCCCTTCAAGTGGATTGCTTTTAGGAGAAAAATGACCTCTGGACACCTTCTCTAGTGAACGAATTATTCAACAATTCACTCTTTTGGATGCCCCTCCAGCTGATTGCATGTTAAAAATTGCCAACTGGATAACCTTCCAGTGGATGAATCATTAATAAAAGTGCTCTCTGGATGCTCCTCATGGATAGATTGTTACAAAATGCTCTCTAAGGTACTTTTTCAATGGACAAAGGTTTGTAATTTTGCCTGTGTTTAACTTGCCTGCATAATTCTGTTATCTGTTTAAATAATGATGTTGAGATCATAATGATTATGTAAAAATAATCAGCTAGGTCCTACCAGATTTTGCCGGAAGACACTTTTTCTTTTTTGTGTGTGTGCAATTATAACTAATATATGTTGTGTTATTCTCTTACCTAATTTAATCTTCACCACAATTTGTTGCCTGAAAATGAACCAGGATGCAGGGAATGGAGTGTAAAATGCACAACATATTGAAGAGGAGGGCCCTTTACCCTCTGGTCTACTTGAAACCTGAAACAAAACACACAAAAAGAGTTCCCATCTAAGATTCTGATTAGACCACATCTATGTTTGATTGAGTAAAACGAATACCACAAAGAAACAGTAAACTGAGAAACTGACTGAATGCTCCTCAAGATTCTGCCAGCAGCTGATTATAATTAATTACTTTTTTTTTTCTTCATTTCTTTTGTTCCTGCCTTCCAAAAAGCCTGAGTATACCTCTGACAATGGGACGTGCTGTTTAGCTTCAACACCCTGTTTCTATTTTAATCATTTCAGCTTGTGTGGACATGAATAGGAAGTAGTGATGTGTCGTTCATGAACGATTCGTTCAAAACAAACAAATCACCTGTGTGAACAAACTGAACAAAAAGAGTCCTTCATTTCTTAACTTCAGTTGTGCTCTTGTCCCTTACACATTTGTCAAGCCTCCCTCCCTCCCTCCCCCTGTCATGTCAGTAATAAATACTGACTGATCCACTACCGATAGTCTCAATTTGATCAGCCTCGGTCACACACACGGTCACACACGCTTTAAGTCGTTTACCAAACTCATCGAACGGAAGCTTCGTTTTCAAGTCTCCCGCTTGCTCTTAGTCAGACAGTTAGTGAGTGGCTTTTCTCAGTTCGAACAACAGAACTAAAGTTTTGGCTGTTTCAGCTTATAAGATTCTGATTTTTCAGGCAGAGCTGTGTGACGTGCTGAACCATTCGGTGAACAAATCTTTTGAATGAATCACTTTACTGAGCTGATTTTACGGAGCCAGTACACTTAAAAAAAACTGCTTTTCTCATCACTAATGAGAGACGTGGTTGGTCAGTGAAGTGAAGTTCTGCTGTGGAATGATGTGCTTGACACTTTATCATGTTAGATTATAGCTCAATAAAGTAACAGAGCTGGAAGTGTCCAGAGAATATAAGGGAGACTGAATAAACAGTGTTACCTTGGTTAGTTTGCTTTCATCATAGACATCATACTAGGGGTGTCTTCAAATATTCAATGATACGTTCAAAGGGGCCTGATTCAAAGGCCAATCATACAGTCGAAGCGTCGCAAAATGTGGTTATGAAACAAGGACCATTCCATTACAGCTGTATGGGGGTGCTGAATGACTGATTTTACATAGAATTGCTTGTTTTTTTCTAAATAAACATGATATGAAGCCTATTTGATATACATGTTAGCCTATCAAATATACTGTGGAAAAATTTACGTAACTTGTACTTTAATCTAATATTCTATCTATTTAGTGCTTACGAATGAACCACCATGGTGAGTGGCACAATCCGATTTCAAAGATGATCTAAAAAAAGTCAAATGCAGGTTGTATCAGCAATTCCTTTCATATCACTCAACAACAACGAACATTGCTTTCCACCTTAAATGGGTAAGAAGCCAGATAATTGGGCTAAAAAAAGACTGTTCTGTCATTCACTTCTCATTTTTAATGTAACGCAAGTACGCCAGACACCATATCATGCTATGTGGGCTTTTTTATATATATATATATATATATATATATATTTATATATTTATATATTTATTTATTTATATATATATTTATTTATATATTTATTTATTTATATATATATTTATTTATTTATATATTTATTTATTTATATATATATAATTATTTTTACTGTAGCCTNTAAAAAAAAAAAAAAAAAAAAAAAAAGATACATTCGACTATCAGTCGATGATCGGCAGGATTAGACGAATCAGATTCAAATTTGTAAATTCTTAGTCGGGGACACCTCTACATCATACTATACCAATAATGTACATATCTCGAATAGAAGTTTTTAACTTGAGAACACACAGGAGTGTATATTTTTCTATGTGTAGAGAGGAAACACAGGGAGATTCATTTGTACATCTTTGCCATTGCCGGCTTTCCTAAAAAAGAAAAAGAACAAAAATTAAAAAAAATAAAAATAAACAAAAAACTGATTGTGAATTGGTTAATTTCCATAACTTTGAGGAAGTGTTCATTTGACAGAGGCAGAGCCTGTAACATCTGTTGCTCCATAATCCCACACAATATCTGATACTCTTGTACTGTGAGGACAAGGTGCAAACTTCACAGACCACATTTCCCAAAAAGAAACCTCTTTGTGCTTCCAAACTGCTGCTCTGGGACTCAGTTGGACCTAAGCTGCAACCTCTGGTCTGAAAATGTGAAGCCAATGCAGAAGTGCTAAGAACTGCAGTTCAGTAAGAGTTTGCTTGAGGCTGGCTGCAGATACATCAGAAAATACACACACGGACTGAGCTAAATGGGCAATCTTTACAGCAGAAATACAGATTTTCAAGGATTTAAAGCCTCTTTGCCTTACTTGAACTACATAGGCTGAGTTCACCGCATCCAAAGTGGACGATAATCTGTCAGATCTTATCAGAAACAAAAGGGATGATGTCGCAGAGACTATACCCACGGTTGTGGCTGCTTTGAATCCCTGACCCTGTGTTTAGGTTATTAAACTAAACTATTACAGCTGCTCAAAAGCTTCCAAATACATGCTGCAACACAATTTTATTTGATTTTTTTTAATTTTATCCATGCAGGCTAAGTACTTTGAACTGAATTCTCTCCATAAAAGGAACAAATGTGTTTTCTACTCCTTGAAAAATAAATGCAAAAGATATTTAGAGATGTTGCTTTTCTTTTTTTTCTTACCGAGTGGTTTATATAATCTAGAGGGTTAAATTGGTTCAAGTGGAAACATCTGAACATATTTGATAAATGTGGTGAAGGGTCAGCCTTGTCTGTTTTTAATCCTTTAATGAAATTATGCTAGTCAGTGCTCCTGATCATTCCTGTAAATCTTTAATCAATTTTGTGTTCAATCAGTCCCTTTTCTCTTCATAGTGGTTAGATCCTGAGGCATAAGGTACTTTTAAGTCTCTTCATGGGACACACTGTGAACTCATCTGCTGCATAATTGCTTCCTCTGATATGTTTGGACATGTGGATGGTTAGATGAGCTCACTATTACAAATCAAATCGATGCGATTGATCCCATGACAAAGAATATGGAAAGTATGACTTAACAAGATGGAACTGTGGCTCAGCTCGTCCCTTGTTGGTGAGAAGTCAATACAAGTCAGTATTGGAGTCTTGTGACCACCAGAAATGATTGTGTGATGGGTGGTGTGTTTTTTTCTTTGTAAGCAGAGGAGATTTTGGTTGCTTAAACTAATAACCGGCAATGCCAGCTGGGGGACGTGCACCCTAGGAACAAAACCTTGAAACTAAATGAACAGATTCAAAATAAGGGGGGACAGGTACGAACTGAAGGGGGCAGAAACAAGGTTCAAACAAGTTAAAAAAAATGTTTATTAAATCAAGAAAAAAGATGACACTTAAATTTAATCTAAGAAACTTAACCTAGGGGGGAAAGGAGTTGTTGAACAATCATTAAAAAATGAGGTTTAAAGAGTACATTTTATTGTCACAATAGTTAAAAATAAGACCTTTTGCAAAAGTTAATAGTTAAAATATTCCCTAAGCCATATAAACTAAATTAAAGAAACTTGAATAAACCAAATTAACTTAAAGCAAGCTGAGGCCACCAGAAGGGAGGCAGACTACAGAGGGAAGTGCAGGGGAGTGCTCCCTTATACTCACCAAGTGAAGCACAGCACACACTTCAAATCCTCACAAATAAATCTGTGTAGCCCTTGTGACCCAGTGTCAAACACATGCAAAAAGGTGGAGGGCCCTCACCCTGGGTGCCTAGCCCCCCCAACTAGTGGGCTCAACTTCTGAAACAAAAGAAAACAGTGAAACAAGAGAAACAAGAAAGCAAACCAGTTGGTGAAAACCACTAACTGAGGGGAAAAGAAACTAAGGATATTGACTGAAATAATCCAAAGGAAACTAACTAACTAAAGAAACAGAACCAAACTATGAACTAACTAAACTCAATACAAACTAACTGAGGAATAAGGGAACAAACAACCAAAATCAAAGGGGAAACCAACTCAAATAAATGAGGCAAACAAACCAAACCAAAAGGAACAAAAACCAGCAACTGAAAGGGGGAAAAAAACAGCAGCAGGTCAATCTATAAGAACAAAAACCTGCTGTTTAAATCATTTAAAATCACAAGGTTAAAAGATTGTCAGCCACCCTACTCACCAGCCCAAGATGCCACAAGAGAGGCCTACTTCAGGCCTCAGCTGCCTTTTATTAACTGTGCCCTGCCTGATTGGAAAGGGGAGGAGTTAGAGGAGGAGAGGGAGCTGCGTTCAGGGGCAGCACTGCTACCTGCCACAATCGGGGACAACTTGAACCACAGTTAAGGAAGGTTTCTGATTTCTCTCAGTCAAAGGAAGTTTGTTCTCACCACTTTAAATTACTTAATACAACAAAATGATACACTCATGGTAGGTAAAGATTAAATCAGGCTCCTTATCTCTTTGTTAAAAATATTCAACAGATCTAGATCTGTTAATATTTTTTGAAAGTATCTTGCCATGATGTTTGCCAGACTTTTTAATGCCACTTTGAATGAAATTTAAGACAAAAAAAACAACAAAAAACACATAAATATAGTTGATCATAGCATGTGTGTCTCTATGAGAGTCGTTCAAGTTTACTTTTTGTCTGTTTAATGAACATGAAGTGATTCTCTCTGATTAATGGTTGTATGTAAAAGTGTAAACAGTGACCCAGGATGCAGATAACTATTTATATCAGCAGCCTTTGAGACAGTATCCACTCTAAGTCTCCTTCTCGAACAGTCCCGCAGAAAAAAATCGACAACGACAAAAAGAACATTGACAAATCCTGCCCTGACAAATGTAAGACCTTTGAGTGATTTGTTTAAGATCAGATTGGAACATTTTAAGGAATTTAGGACTTTTAAAGACTTTTTTAAGGATGTGTAGGAACCCTGGTTTGCTGTGCTATGGTGCTATATTAGTAAAGACTGATTTGCAATTATTTAACTGTGTTCTAATTTTAAAAATAACTCCTCTCACACCATGTGAAACAGTTCATATCTAGAGGTGCCTTGTCAGACTGAAGTGAATAGTGCAAACATTTCTTGTTTATGGCTATAAGACAGGGATTTTCTAGTGTCTTGTATTTGGTGGTTATCTGACTGCAGTCAAGTGTTTAGTGTTTACATTGATTATTGAAACTTAAAACAGTTACAACAGAGAATAGACAACTCGAGAGGCTCATTCATTAATGTAATATTGTGGGAATTTAGTGGAAAAAACATACTTTCTGGGGAGGGGGTAAATAAGTTAGTTTTGATGACAAAATGTTGGTAATACATATGTGAATAATTTCCCAAGTGGATGTTTTTTTAAATTTTGACATTAGATTTGACCCCACCCCTCCACCCCCATCATCATGACTTGATTTTTAATATGGAAACAGTACAATAACCAAACTCAGATGTGTTTTTTTTCACCTGTTAGCTAATTATTTCCCCTGGCCAGCTAACAAAGTTAACAATCTCTTGAGAATTGTTAAAAGGTCAGAGAGTGGTATCATAGCTGAGTGAGACTGATGGTGTTCAGCATGTTGAACAGGAAATATAAAGTCCTTGTAAAATTAGACAAAACTTTGAAATCAGGCCATTGACCCAATCAAATGACATTTCTAAAGATCCCAGTTACCACAGGCAGGAGGATTTCAGATCAGTGAATCTTTACAGCTGCGGTCATAGCTTTACATACCATGGCAAAATTGGTGATTTATTGGCCTTTTTTCAGATAAAATAAAAACTTTTCTTTCAATTATGGTAACAGAGTAATACCTCATATTTCCCCCTTTAACATCAATGACTTCTTGAGGGCTTTTGTGGTTGTTATGGATGGGGGTCTTAACTATCTCTGATGGTAAAACTGACCATTCTTCCTGGCAAAAGCCTCCAGTTCCTGTAAATTCTTGAAGTGTCTTGCATGATCTGCCCTACGTGTCAGCTGAAGTCATTTGTTTGAACAATTTTCCTGGCAGTTGTGGCTTAGACTTTTGTTGGTCTAGCTGACCGTGGTTGGGTTTCGACATAATCCCTCCTCTCCTGCTTGACTTTGAACTCTGCTTATTGGCATCCTCAATTCCTTGGATATCTTTTTGTATCCTTTTCCTATTTTATACAGTTGATTATCTTTTCCAGGAGAACCTTTGACAAGTCTCTAACTTTCCCTTTGACTCGGAATCCAGAAATGTCAGTGTGAGGTCAAATTGCAGCTTAAGAAATTAAAGATTCAAAGTAAACCAGAGCTAAGTCTAGACTTAAATAATAATACTACTACTAATAACACTAGTACTAAGAAGTGTCTCTAGAAATAAAATAAAGCAGACTTAATAGAACAATAAGTTTGGCTAAAGCTAGTGCATAACTCCCCATAAATAATTACAGGAACTCTAAATTTAAATAATCTCTAAATCAATATTGTTCAAAGCCTCTGAAATCTAACTTATCTGCAGATAAATATACAAAACTTAGATCTCAATCCATAACTAATTTACCGTTGTCACACCCTTTAAAAAAGCCGGCTTCCTTCCGGTAGGGTTTGACCCACTTTCAAAATGCCGCACCTGGCGCAGGTGAGGAGACAGCCTGCTGAAAGCTAGGAAAAACCATCAAACAAAAGAGCTGTGCGGATCAAAAACGAACTAAAAACCCAAAGAGGCAGCCTTTTTTTTGTTGTTTTTTTTTTTTACCTTGAAATTGTATTAAAAAAGACAAAGGAAAATAAAAGGTGAACAAAAGAAGACCTGTCTGATGTCTGTTGCTTCAAGAGTAAAATCCAGATCACTTTGGGCAGTTTGTTGAAATCTCTTTTTCAAGTTTGGAGTTTGCACAGCCAGATGAAACTTGACAGTCATTGCAGCACTGGATGAAAGATGCAAGGGTCTGTCAGGAGCTCAGAAACTCACTGAGCTTTTATTCCCACACACTCATTACAAGCAAATAGATCAGAGGTGAGGATGGTTACCTTTAGTAGTTATTAAGACCCATTTTTTGTCAACTTGTAATCACGTTATCAGGCCAAAATCACCAGGGGATGTAAACTTTTGATCAGTGTCTTTTTGGTAGTTTTTGTGTTATCATTCATATTCTCTGAAAAATGGCCAGGAAATCATAAATTCTGCCAGGGAATGTAAACTTATGAGCGCAACAGTACATGCCTATAAGTAGCACTTTCTATCAGACAGCGGCCTAACTGCTGTAATAACTTAAACAATTTATATTATCACTGGAAAGCAATTAGGAAAAAAGTTTCATGAATCATGAATAACATCTTTCAAGAGGACAGTGAGGACAGAGTGAAACTACAGCTGTGAGTTGATCTGAATGTATAGCCTCACACTATATTCTAAGATAAATTACAATCCCACAGACTTGCAGATATAAGTCTGCACAGAGCAGCATATCCCTCCAGGCGCTCAAATATCACTACCTAATTCAACAGAATAATTCCATCATATTTTAATTGGGCAAAATAATTACATTCCAATTTTATGCTGCTGTAACATTTGCAGATCCAGCCCCATTAAACCCTGAGCTACTTCATTTCTGCAAGGTGAAACCTTGAACAATTAATGGCTTTAGCCTATGCTGAGGTGCAACCATAAAGCATTTTTTTTCACTTAATGTAATCATAAAATGTGTCAAAAATCTGCTCGGTGCTTTATTAGCCTGTGAAGAGGGATTTTCTGAGTACATCCAATTATGTCGGGACGCACCACCAAATGTCACTGAGCGCTTCACAGGACCACAGCTTCATATTAATGCTTCACCGCGTCTTTGCCACCCGTCATGATTATGCACTGATGGATAGCATGAGTGTTGAATTATGAGGATGCTGGATGAGCAGGTGTGTGTGCACGTGTGTGTGTGTGTGTGAGTGAGCAGCTCCGTGTGTTTCACTCTGATGATCTCTAATGAGGAGTAAATGAAGCACTTGTAATGTTGCATGAAGGAGTGAATACCTTGTTACTGCAGGTTGGGTTTAAACAGCAACACAAAAACAAAACATCATTACATGTAGTGTGCACACAGCGAAGGTTTGTTTTTGATTTTTTTTCATCATTAATCATTTGTTTTTTAATGGGTTTTCATTTCAAGCCCCAGGGAATAAATCATGAGATCTAAATGACTGTGCTGTTTTGATATTCACTGGCTGCTATTTGTTTAAGGTGTAACTGAATTTTTGTAATATAAAAGTAATTGCCAACAATAGATGTGATACTAAGAAATCAGAAAACTAATGGGTGGAAAATGTTCATTATCTCAAGAAGGGAATCTGCCTCCCAGGTTNTTTTTCTATCTGCAGGTATCATTTCCTGTTCTCTCCACCTCTTAGTTCCTCTCTGTGATTCATAATAGTGCTCAGAATACATAACCTCATGACTCACTATGTGACGTTTGTGTCCTTTTCCCTGTGTTACATGACACTCACTTGTCTGTTTCCAGAGCGTATCGTTAGATGGACAAGAACTGACAAGTCTCTGTATTATTGGAAACACAAGGAAAAACACACTCACTTCATGAAAGAAAGGTACATCAGGTACTGAGTTTGACTCCACTTTATCTTTCAGAAATGTCTCAATCCTTGGTGTCTTATATTTAATAAAGTAATGATTACCTTCTTCAAATATTTTGCTCCATGTTCTCATGAGAGCATCACTGTGAGAGTCAATTTCCACCAGTAGAAATAAAAATGAAACTTTGACTTTGTTGACAATATTTTTTCTTGCTCTTAGAAGTCAAAACTTTTGGGTGACAGGTCAAACTTTTGATATAAAAAGTCAAAAATTGAGAAAAAATATGGAATGATGATATATAAAATCAAAATTTGAAATTATAAACTCAACTTTTTGAAGAAAAATGAACAGTATTTTGAGATTATTCAGTCAAAATAATGAGATAAAAAATAACTAAGAGATAGCGTCAAAATGTAAATAAACAGTCAAAATACAATAGTTGAATATCAGTCATCATAGTTATGAGATAAAGAGTCAACATTTTGGGATAACTAGATCAAAATTAGGAGATAAAAGTTAAACCTTCTGAATGAAAAGCCAAGAAATTGAGATTTAAAGTCAAAATTTTGAGAAAGAGAAATTTGATAGTCAAAATTTTGGGATATTATGTCAAAATTGAAGACAATGAAGAGAAAAGTTGAGATAAATAGGCAAATTTTGAGAGAAAACCTCAAAAATATCAGATGCAGAGTCAAAATGCTTAAATAAAAAGTTCAAATTTTGACTTTTGATCACATTACTGTGACCTTATTTTGCTCAAAATCTTGACTTTACATAGGACTTTTGGACCTCACATCACTCAGCTGCTGCAGTAGACTTGTGGCTGAACATCCATGATGGGATTCTCCTCCACATCTCAAAGCAGCTCTACTGGACTGAGATCTGGTGACTGTGGAGGTTGTTGAAGTAAAAGGAACTCATCATCATGTTGAAGAAAGCAGTTTGAGATGATTTGAGCTTTGTGACATGGAGCGTTCTTCTGCTAGAAGTTTCCATCAGAAGATGGTTCATTGAGCTCATAAAGGGATGGACATGGTCAGAAACAATACTCAGGTAGATTGTGACTTTAAACCAGGCTCAGTTGGTGCTAAAGGGTCCAAAGTGCACTATAAAAATTTGTCCCAGCATCATTACACCATCTGAATGTGGAGCAGAAATCCAGACTCATCAGAGCAGACAGAGTTTTTCAGTCTCTCTGCTCCAGTTTTGATGAGTCTGTGTGAATTGTAGCTTCAGTTTCCTGATCTTTGCTGTTCTTAGTTTCTGTCTGCTTCAAGGTTGGAGGTGTTGTGTGTTCAGAGCTGCTCTTCTGCAGACCTAACCTGAACCCAAACTATCATCTCCAACCAGTCTGTCCGTTCTCCTCTGACCTCTGACCTCTGACAAGACATTTGGTCCCAGAAAAACTGCATGTGATTGGCTGATGAGATTTTTGTGTAAAGAGGGGGTGAAGAAGTGTTCCTAAAAAAATGGCTAATAAGTGCATATACATTCATATACACTCACTATTTACTGATACTGGCTTCATAACACACATGCCAACACGTTAAAAGGGGAGGTCTTGTCGTTTTCTTGTCTTCTTCTTGTCATGTGAGACCAACACAATAATACAGGAGGGATTTTGTTGCTGTGCTTTTTCCTTGTGCAGGAGTTGAATCCACAGCAGCACAGTTTTAGCTCTGCAGCACCAGGTAGTCACATTTAATCTTCCCATTTCTACTTTCCACTTAACAAACATGTTTGCAACCTTAGCTCAAGGGTATGTGCCAAAACAAAAGAGTTTTGCATGTTTTACGAATACTTCATCCTTTTTTTTCTCCTCCTCTGGCACTTTTCTCAACGAAAGCCGGTCAACGAGGCCAATTACAATTTAGTATGCTCTCATATTTCTTTCTTCAAGGGAATGTGAGGAATTAAACATGGTTCCAAACCTGAATCTCAAGGATATGACCACAACTAATCTGATTTCCACCAAGTTTGTTTTGTTTCAGGAGTTAAGATCTTTTTATAAATAGCCCTTAAGCATCCAAGTATTAGAAATCCTTTTTTTTTTTTTTTCCTTTTTGTATTTTACCTTTCCCTCCTTGAAAGCAGAAAACCAAGCTTGCGAAGTCTTTAGGCATGGAAAAAAAAAAAGTTTATTTTATTGATACATTGTCTTTGTTTGTTTATTTATTTGTTGTCATTGTTGGAAAATGATAAACTAAAATATAAAACGCTCAAGTTGAACCCCAATTAGTAGCCTGGGCATCTATTTGAAGCCTGTAAACTCACCCTGCCCCAATCTGGGACAGGCATCAATAAGAGATAGTCTTTTAATTATTTTTGCTAAAACTTTTTCCAGTAAAGATGCACTTCTTGGAGATTTTTCAGCCTTTGGTTTTAAAGCCAACGCCATCAGTCTGGTCTCCTTGGTTACTCACTGTTGATTTATGTCTTCAGCTTCCATCCTGATTCTGTGGATTTATTTTGGCAAACGCTCCAGTTGATCCTGAACTCTCCTCATCCCACCAGTTAGTTTTATCACCATCTTCTTCAGACGTTACTTGGAGTTCAGCCACGTGTCTCTATTCACTAACCCTTTAAGACCAACTATACCAAGTTGTGCAAAACATTTTTTTAACATTTTTATATGCTGTCATGTTGCTTTGGGCTTTAATCTCTCATTGAACAAACCAGATGCATTGTTTGAGTATTTTAGCACAGGTGCTAATCTGCAACACTTTTCCACGGGAGGCTTTTGAAATAATAAACTAATAAAAATAGTGAGAGAAAGTAAAGAAGGAAAGGGGGAAAAAACACAGTGTATTATAACATTACAGAAATAATAAAAGGAGTTGTTACGAATCAGTGTATGGGTCAATGACAAGAAGAGGGTCTAAAAACTTATTTTTAAAAAGTTCTTTGAAAATGGATAAAAAACATATTTCTGAGAGAAGAATTATGTTTTCTAACAGATTTCAGTAGTTGACTAACATTTCAAAGATTTTAGGTTCATTATTTTTTAGTATTTTTAATTTGAGCACCCAAAAATGTCAGGTGGCGCAACCAAATATATGAAAATATATTTATATGTTCCTGTTATTTTTTCTGTGTGAAATTATTGGCAAGTATCTCTCAAGTGTCTGTAGTGACTCATACTTTTTCATTTTGTGTGTTTCATTTCTTTTATTTGTGAATAAGATAAATAATTTGATGTTAAAATAACATTTCACATTATTACATTGGTTGTACCACCTGACATGGAAATTGTTCCAGTCACCAATGAAGTGAAAAAACCTTTTTTATCAGTATTTCAGAGAAATCTACAAACTNTTCCACTTGGTCACAAATGTCATTTGGGCTCCTCTGGCTGATGCAGTTTCCTGTTTCCTGTTTTATTCTCTTCACTTTAAAATAAAAGTCTAATGTTACGGTTGCACCACCCTGACATTTGACAAGGTGAAAATTACGGGACAAAAGTTTTTTAAATTTCTCAACAGCTTTAAAATTCTTTTTATTTGCAAAGAATGTTTTATTTAAAAAGCTTCAAGCATAAAATAATGCCACTTTATTTTTTATTTCCATTTACAATAACTGACATTCAATTTTTAGAGTTTAATTACTGTGGATTCTTGTCAGGACGGTTGCACCACCTGACATTTTGGGGGTTTGAGGAACCAAAACACAAAAAAACATGTTATAATTTAATAGTTTAAAGATGTGTTCAAATAACACATGTTTCATAGAATAAAGAAATACATGTGATGAAATACTCAATTTATGATGGAAGGAAATATTGCACTCGGACACAAAAAAAGGGACGTCACGTCATTGACATATGTTGTAAAGCAAAGGCAGTGTGATGAAGCAATCATCCCATCAAAATTATTCATGTGAGCAATGTTGTTTTGATTTTAGCCATTGTTTAAGTCCTTTGTGAAAAACATTACTGTCTTTCTCTAGTTTTTGATAGTTTTGCCCCTTCAACTGAAAGAGCAGACTGACAGAATTACAGAATGACGTCTTGTGTCTTAGGACAAGACAAACGCCAAGTCGTCTGGAAAACAGTGGTGACACATGATTGTTTACACGTTTGAAATAAGGGTACTAAAATTGATGAAATTTGCAAATGTAAAAAGATTGTGTTTCCTTAAAATGCGGCAGTGATGCCATCTCATTGGTTTACGCTCCATGAGTTTTATTGCCTGTTTGTATATTGAGGTTATGGGTTTTAATATAGTTGGTGAAGCCTGTGACCATGATGTGATACAACAGGTAAGAAAAAAAAATCATTGCATGCATGTGCAGTTTTGCAGCTTGATGTGACAGGTTCCTCCTGATCGAAGGAAAGCTGTTAAGATTTGGTTTGAAACATAAAGACTTATGTAGATGTATTTCCAGACTGAATACACAGGTAAAAAGTGCGATTAACCATTAACAAAAAAAAAAAAAAATTACCGTTTTTTATTCTAAGTACAGAAATGTCCTGGCTGTATCCTCAAAAGTGTAAATGTTAAAAAAAAAACAGTAGTTGTGTGTGTTTTAGGAAGCAATGGTCTCCTGTTTCCATGACCACATCACCGCCCGTCCTTCACAACCTGCACCACAGTTAATTCAATATCCTACTTCTTACTTACAAAGCACACCACCCACCTCACAGACATGCTCCACCCCTACACCCCTCCTCATACCCTCCACTCCTCCTCCGTCCCTAGGTCCAAGCACCAAACCTGGTGGAACAGATCCTTCTCTGTTGCTGCCCCCACCCTTTGGAACTCACTCACTCACTCGACACGTGTGACACCACTGACCCCACCACCTTCAAAACCAGATTAAAAACACACCTCTTCCACACGGCTTTTAACTCATAACACTGTAATCTTAGGCCCCGTTTACACGATACAGTTTCACAGCGTTTCACCCTGAAATGCATGAAAACGCAATGAAAAAAATCTGTGTCTACATGGATATGCTGACAATGGTGTAGTACACGTCCGGCCTGTAGGTGGTGATAGAACTTTAGAAGCCGTATACATGTCAACAGTTTTGATGATGAAGAAGAGGTGAGCCGGTCATCTGGAGTATATATTAAAAACGTCTTCTCTAATTGCAGAAGAAGTGCAATAAATGCACGTTTTGGTAGAAGGAAGTCAGTAGATTCAGCAGCAGAAGAACATTGTTGTTGTTGTTGTTTGGTTAGTGCCTGGCTCAGTGGAGGTTTATCGCGCACGTGCACAGTTGAGCGTGACATCAGCGTATCCAAGATTTTTCTGGAGTAGTGTTCACACAGAGACAGTGAATATGGCATTTTGGTTAAGTTCCACTCTGGATTGTGTTTTCAACAGTTTGCAATTTCAGTTCAGCAAATACGCCGTCTCTGTGTAAACGGGAGGCTGAATTGCAACAATACTTTTGCGTTTCACCTGAAAACGGTTGTCGTGTAAACAGGGTCTTAA
This sequence comes from Thalassoma bifasciatum, assembly GCA_008086565.1. NCBI lineage: Eukaryota > Metazoa > Chordata > Actinopteri > Labriformes > Labridae > Thalassoma > Thalassoma bifasciatum. Next base: position 3,923 of record RPOG01001381.1, on the reverse strand, counting down.
AAACATCCCATTACAACCCTTTTAACCTTTTAAGCTTTGTTTATTATACTATTTGTTTTAACCTCTACTCTTAACATTTACCCAAAAAGCATCTTTGAGTGATTGAAAAGTGCTCTGAAAATAAAGGTATTGTCATTATCATTAAGTAAACAGTAGTCTTGATTCTAAAGTGTAACTCTCCAGATTTTTTTTATGGAAAAAGGAATGATGGAAATGTCTGGTTTCAAAACTATAGCTGATGAAAACTTAATGTGCAAACTGTAGTGCTGGTGCTGTCCTCTAAAGGCAGATTCTTTTACAGTTCTTTCATGAGTGTGCACAGTTAATGCAACCACTCCACTTTGCAGCCAAAATACATTACAGTTCCCCTTATAGACTGAATGTAGTAAAGGTGTTATATTGCCAGTCTCCTCCATTTAAAGCAATGAGACACAGCCAAATGACAACCTACAGTGTTCAAAATAAATTATACTAAATACCTAAGTGCAAACAAACTGCAGTTCCTTGAGTGTCCACTTGAGGCTGGCTACAGAAGAACAGGAATTCCCATCAACACCCATTTTAAAACACCTTTACAAACCTTTGTGGTGAGTTAAAACGTGAAGACTGTCACGCTCCACCATCACCTATTTGATCATTTCTAAGTTGATTAAATGTAAACCTCACATAGCATTTAACATATGGAGACCACTTTATTTGGCTTCAGTTCTCTACCTCAGATAACAGCGGGTTATTTCTTTTACAGTATTTGGCTTTCTCCTCTAGTTTGAGTAACAAAAAAAAAACTTTTCAAACTTTCTGCTGTACACTGTACTTACCTGAGGGATTTGTTTAAGTTTACCTGTAAGTTATATTCAAGTTTTTGTATGCAGAGAAGATATTAATTCTTCCAACCATGCAGGTGGCATTTTGGCTGCACTTTTATCACAAAAGAAAGGGTATGAAGGGGCATCGTTCACATTTACAGTCAAAGTGAATGAAAGAACTTTGCTGATACAAACGATCCTTAAGTTCTGTTTGAATCAGTGGATTCTGCACTGTTATAGGTATCTAATGAAACTTAGATATTTTATTACTTGATATTTCTTTGACTTATTAATTTCTCTTCATGATTGATAATCGTCTTCAGACATCTGCTGGAAAGACTCACTACTTAATTTTGTGATTGATATTGCAGAATTTTTTATTGAGCACTATCCCTCCAAGTCCCAAAGAGGGCAATTAAAGCTGAGCTTTACCAGAGTGAATCTATAAGAGCAGTCTAATCATTCTGGTGTCTGACACAAATCTGTAGAGTCAGTTTGTTCAAGTTTGGCAAAAAGTCTATTTGAGAAAAAACTGAGCCAAGTCCAACAATTAGACATAGCTCTGGTCCCTTTCTCCTTTTTGTTTTTATTCTGCAGATGTCACTTTTATTCCCTCAAAAGACAAATAAATGATGAAATATTGTCTAACTGTGGTTACCAACAATATTCTGGTCTATCATTTCTTTGAAAAGCTTGAAAGAAATCAGTTGTTGTGTTACGAACTTTACAATTTCACTGCCTTGAATTTGGTGAAATATCAGCATTGTGGTGCAGACTTAAAGAGATGAAACAAACTGAACCCAAACCAAATGTTTGTTAAGCAACAGCCAATATACCAACCGAATTTGTCAATACAGGAGGCTTCTGATTAGACAATTCTCACACAGGATGATCATGTGACAGCTGTATTGTCTCTGTGTCAGTTGTGTATATGTTATAGGCATGGAAAATTGCAGCACTCTTATGATATGTTGTATTCTTTTTGTGAAGAAGCTCTCCTTGTTCAGTTGATACAGTCACTTTCAGAACTCTTTGCACTTTAAGACTCAAATATCTACTGAGCTTTGCTTGTAAAAGGTTGACAAATTGCAGGCAACAAGCTACTATAAGCCAAAGTTGTTTGTAGGGCTGGGCAATTAATCGCAATTTAGAAAAAAAATGCAATATGTCCTGCTGCGATATTCTAATCACAGACGGTGCAATATTTCTTTAACCTTGGAATACCAAATGAAATCGCAAACTGAATTGTTCAGTGGTAAAAATAGTCAAAAAGCAAGAAAAATTGGTGAAAAAAATTGGAAAATATTCAAAAAGGGACAAAAAGTGGCCCCAAAGTGACAAAAAAAAGGGTTGAAAATGATGACAAGAAGAAGCAATAAAAATGAGTTTCAAATGGCAAAAATGGCCAAAAGCAAGACATTATGGCAAGAAAAGTGGCAAAAAACTTAAAAAATAATCAGAGGAGCAACAGTGGTCCAAAAGAGGCAAAGGGTGAAAAAACAGTATTATCGCAATGAGTTTAAACGGGCAAAAATGGTCAAAAGCAAGAAAAATTGGCAAGAAAAGTGGTAAAAAAACTTGGAAAATATTCAGAAAGTAGCAAAACATTGTCCAAAAGGGGGGGGGGGTTATTTTGGTCCATTTTGGTCACTTTTCTCTCACAAGCAGCAAAAAAATAATTCCAGGGGTTGTTGTCATGCTATAAATGATGTAAATGTTCATTTAAAAACACATAATATAGGGAACCTAAAAATAATTGCACCACAGATTTCAACTGCAATATAAGGAAAAATAATTGCAATTATATAATTTTTGCAAATCCTTTGGTTATTTGCACTTGTAGGTAAATTGGTGAATGATTCAGCCTTCTTTTGGCAGTAACGAAATTAATTAAGAAATTAGAAACAAAGTTGGCTGTCAATTGATAAAAAACAGGGTAGAAATAAAATTCAACCATCAGTCAATAGTGACATCGAATAACAATGTTAAAAAGTGCCATCAGTAAAAAAAAGATAAAAAGATCCATAAATAGATAAATCCAGTTGTGATGGAAACAGGATTTTGTCCAGATAAGTCCAACCTGTGGAAGTAGTAAAACACCTAAAACATGCAGTAAGAAGGGGCAAAGCATGGTTATTCATGCATGCCAGAGGAGAAAGGACCACGCGTGGGGGCGAGGATGTTAAAGTGACTTCACAGAAGTGGGAGGACGCTGGTGCAGACATGCACACTCAAAGTTTGTGGTCTTAAGAAGAGGTGAACTGAAATCCATACATCTCCACCTCTTTCTGTGATTACCTGATCTGATGGTTCTGACACTTTAACAAAAGATAATTTTGGTTTTTATTTGGGGTAAACTGTGAGAAAGATGAGACTGAAAGCAGCAACTGAAGCCAACATGCAGCTTGTGTGAACACCATGATGACATGATCTGGGGCCAAACCCACCACAGCCAATCACATTCAGCCTGAAGTGCTTTGAGGTTTGAAGCGCTTGCATGAGGAGAAATGTTTACAGACTTTAATAAACTGTGATCACTGCTGCTGGGAGCTCGGATGTCACATTATCAGTCTGTGTCCTGTCTGCCTTTTCTCTTGATTGATTCTTCTGCATGCACTAAAGCTCGCTGACACATGGACAATATTTATATACGACAAACAGAAACCAAGACACTTCTCGCACCGACAATTCATACCCCAAAAGATAACAGATTTGAGGTTTTTATGTCGGATCTGCAAAGTGAGATGAGTTATTGGAGAAGAACACCAGGACGTTCCTAACTTACGTATATACACTCACTTTATAGGTTCATATATCAGGTTGTTTGCAGTGATTTTTACTGACAGGTGTGGGGATGAAGTTATGAGAGAGTGAGAGATTAGATATAAATAAAGAAAACACACACACACAGACAACTATATGGATACCAGGTGTGGTATTATAGCAAAGAGATTTTCTTTAAAACGATACATTTCTGTGAGATTCAAAAACAGGCACCAACAACACCAACATCAGGCTGTTCTTCTATCATAGACTGCAGTATTTTTGGCAGCTGTGGACACCAATCAATGACTGCACCGAGCCCCTCCCTCACTCCTCACTCCTCACTGCCTTTAC
>RPOG01001380.1:135899-155593 GCA_008086565.1 Thalassoma bifasciatum | reverse complement strand
ACACACACACACACACACACAGTCAGGGTCTGATATCGCTGTGCAGATCAAAGCTATGAAGTCATTATCTCCTCAAAATAACTCCAATGACTGATGTTTCCTTGGTGTGGGGTTGATGTGGCTCAGTATGTCATTGATGGATGTATTTACCTCTGCGTGATTAAGACTCTCAGAGGAAGCAGAAACACGGACTCAACTTCCTCTGCATCGTGTGGCACACTTCTTTAACACACCTTGGTTTTTTCCTGACAATTAATCGCACACATCGTCCATCACACACGGGAGGGGGGGGGGGCACGACACGTCCTGAGGGTGCACTCATCAGCTAATAAAGCTGCTAATTGAAAAAAAAGAAAAGAGAGGGAGAGAGGGAGGGAAGAGGCGGAGGGTGTGTCCATGCTGACTCCACACTCATGTTGTCTTTGCTTTGTAAAAATAAAATTTGTCAGGGAGGGGGGTGATGTGGGTGGGGTCAGACACCCCCCCCCCCTCCCCTCCTGGTTGCCATGGATGCCTTCACTAAGTATGTGTTGCTAGGCTGCCAATTCCCTCATGCTAAGTGGAAACAACCCCCCCCCCTCCTCGGTCCAGGCACCTTGTGGCTGCCTCCCTCTCCTTCCCCTCCAAACTAAAATAACTTCAGCAACCATCTGTCACTGGGCTCACAGGTCTGCTGTTGCTTAGGAACAAGTCAGAAACTCACATCCACGTCTATATGCATAATGAGCCGATTTCTTCATATATACATGCGACTAACCATAACCAGCTGTGCTTAAACATCCGCTGCTTTCTGTGAGACGCAGATTGTTGTGAAGTCGTTCCATGCCTCTGCACTGATCACCAGGAAAAAAATGCTCAAAAGTGTTCGACAAGCACAAAAATAAACACGATTTGTTGTAACTGAAGTGAGTTATTGTTCTTAAACTATACATAATCCAGTTTAATTGCACATTTTTTAAAATATGTCTCAAGGGAAGGAGTCGTAGTTAAGTGATATTCTTTATTTAAATCAATAGATTTCTCCTGTCTTAAAGATTATAATAGAAAATTAAGTGTTATACACGGCAAAAACTGATAACCAAGTGAGTTATTTTGAATTATTTTTCGTAAAAATTGTCTTATTATTCTTGATATGAGCCACATTCAACTAACCAGTCCCGGAAAAATGCTTATTATTTATAAGACTTTTTATGTCAAGCTATTTTAGAATAAAAATGAAACCATGGGTAAGAAAAAAAAAAAAAGCTTCTTGTATCAAGTCATCCAATTTAAAGAAAGACTTTCTGACTTAAAATCTCAAAATTTTGCAGCAATAAAGTGAAAATTATGAGACGGGAAGTCAGAATTTTGAGGAAAAAATTGTCAAATTCTGAGATAGAAAGTTAAAATTTAAAGATAAAATGTCAAAATATTGAGATTAAGTCCAAATTTTGAGAATAAAAGCTAAAGTTTCAATATCAGTCAAAATTTTCTAATGAAAAATCAACATTTTGTTATAGTACAGTTTAAATTATGACATGAAAAGTTAGAATTTTAAGAATAAAAGTCACAATTACGTGGTGAAATGTCATAATGTTGAGATAAGTTAATGGTGAAATAGAATTTTAAGATAAAAAGTCATTTTGTTAAGATAAAAAGTGTAAATTTTGAGATAAATACATCCATATTTTGAGATAGTACGTTCAAATTTTGAGATAAAAAGTCAATAAAATGAGATTAATGGGTCTAGATTTGTAGGTAAAAAAGTAAAAAAAATTCAAGATCAAAAGGTCAAAGCTATGAAAAAGTCAAAATGTTGACATATCTTAAAAATTGACCTGATAAGGGCAACAAAAAAACTCAAGAAAGCCAGGTTTTTCTTCTTTTTTTTGGCAGAAATGGGCTTCTTTAAATTGCTGTTGAAAATAATAATCACAATAATGGGATCACTCTACAGTTTGCATCTGGTGTGAGACTTTAGAGAACAGGGGTTCAGAATTCAAATCCTCCTTTTTTAGGCTTTTAATGGAAAAACTACACAGAGACTTTAAGAGCAGAGACTCAAAAGAAGCTTCACTGACTTTTCTATTTCTCTGATTTTCTAAAGCTGTGATCTGGATCCTCAGAGAGTTAACACTCAGTTTTAACAGCACATTTATTGACACAGATGAAGCTAATCTTCATAATAACACCAGAATGAATAAAACAACAGACTCAAATTGCACAACACTGATTTACATACTGCCAATTAACCAGCAGCGGCTAAATCCACAGACTAATGAGATTATCTGATCTCGTTACACATGAAAAATACTCCTTGTTCTTCAGTTATCGGCTGTTAATAAATGAGTAAACCTCCTCCGGGCTTATGAAAGGTATTTGTGCTGGAAACTAATCTTTGTTTGTACACTTGCTGTCTGAGAGCTGCTCAACAAAACATCAGGAGAGAGTGGGATTGAATCTGGAAACCTTTGTTTTAAGACAAACAGCCGATTACTCTGACAGGCTCTGAGTCCTGAAGGGGGGACTGAAAAATGTTGGAGCCAGAGAAAAGGCAATTTATGTTTTTAAAGAGGGGGGAAACTGTTGTCACGTTGTAATTATCTTCCCCACTAGAAGGCAGAAGTAAAAAGTGGAAAAGTCGTTTTCTTCTTAGCATGGTCAGGAGTCATGTTCTGCCTGAGAAGAGAGCGGCGCATTGGAGCATTAATTAACTATTTTGGACAACAACAACAACAAAGTGAAAAAAAAATCAATTTGGAATTTTTCAAAGTAACTTTCTAACAGATAAAAATCCAAACAGTGATGCAGGTGGACTTGTAATAGGAAAATCAAGGCAACTGTTTCAGTCATTGTTGTGTTGTTGTAAGATATGTTTAAGGCCGAACAAACTTTAGTAAATATGGTCACTTAGGGCAACATGTCTCGGTCATTTTGCGGTAAGTTGTCACATGAAGAAGAAATCTGAAGTAACATTATCAGCCGTTTTCATATTGACATTTTGACTTTATTTTTAAGGTGGTTTAAAGTGATGTAGCTGTTATTTGAAACCTGACAACAAGCAAACTTTGTAAGTTTGTAGTTTAGTTTAGTAACCGGCTGCATTTAGCTTAGCTACTCACAGCTCGGTGCTCTGAGACATGTCAGTAACGTTAGTGAATCCTGGTTATCCTGGTCCCAACATCAGGAACTGTGACTCTACTGTTACTCTTCAAAACAAAACTGAAAGTCTAAACCCTTTCCGACTGTTTTCCTTTTAGATCTTGTAACTTTGTTTGTTTTTTTAACTCTTTTGTTGTGAATTTCTGATTTTGCCTTTGCTGTGAATTGTCCTTGAGTACTAAGAAAGGCGCTTTTACATATAATGTATTATTATAATCTTTATTGTTATGTGCTACCAGTGCTCATCTACCAACTCCAACCTCACCAAGCAGAGCAAACGTAACCTGGCTCTTCATTTTATTGACAGACTCTCAGGTTTGAACAGATCACTGCAGAATAACTGCTGCATGTGGACAGGAATCAACATTAGCCCAAACACATTAGTGACTGTTTTGGCCTTTAGCCTGTGCTCCATCACTCTCCTGTTTATCTTTCTTTCACTTTTCTGTTTCTTTTCTGCAAAAGAGTCAAGCTCCTGTTTCTACTGTTTCTACTAAATGAATCACAGAAATTGTTTTCAGCAGAGAAAAACACAAATCTCTCTTCTCTTTGTCAGCCGTCTACTTGTTGTCATGGAGACTCAGGTGTACCATAAATCAGTTAGTTATTTTAGCGTTGATAAACTTATATTAAAGAAAGTTCCTTGGTCATCTGTGCTATTCCTGTTGAGTTTCCTTCTTGGTAAGTGTGTTGGAAATCAGTAATCAGTCTATATTCTTCGAAGAAAAACTGTATTTGCTAACAAACAATCTTTTCAAACACTTTCCTAAGAATAGGAAGCTGACTAATGAACTCTATTTGAGTTCATTAGTCATCAGGAAAAGCAGACATGAGACCATGAGAGGGATTTTCTGCAGAGATTCATACATGATGGATGGAAATCAGCTAAAATATTCATGTTATGATCTGTTATCATCCAAAACCTGTTGCTTCTTCTTCTGTGAAAAGTTGAAATCGAGCAGCTTTAAAACCGAGTAATTCAAACTTTCCAACCAAAAGCATCACAAGTAAAACCACACTTGAGTTTTTGATGCATCAAACCTTTTACCAGAGCTCTGAGCGGATGTGGAGGAATAACATCAGCTCCCTGCGGTGAGGCGAGAACTCATTATTGTATCAAGAATCAATATTGATTTTACATTTCCACCGACTCCTTCACACCGTGCATCATTTGCACTCAAAGCTCATATTTCCACACGGATCAGATTGCTGGGGTCCCTCCTGCACATGAGTGAGCTCACACACTCGTGCACAACACTTAAAAGACTCTGCTGTGTTTGAAGACGAGGCTCAGAGACATGTGCTCCTACGACTGCTGACAGATATGTGCCATGGCTCGATCATGGTTTATTAATTCATGTCTTCATTTCTAAGTTATAGCTTACTGTGCCTATATTGGTCTCTTTGCCACGGCCCCTTAGTTACAGTGACAGTTCCCCCAGCAACTGGCATCAAACTCTATAAATACCCCTCAAAGTAGCAGATGACAATTTTCAACTCATTCTCATCAAAACTCAGCCGAAGTTTTTTCAGGATGTGTTTGTAATTTCACTCGAAGCTTTCACAGTGTTTAAGATGACTCCGTTTAGACTCTAAAATTAGAATATTTCACCTCACAAACAGTTGAAAAACACACCAAAAAGACAGATCTTACATGTTTCCTGGAGTGCTTTCAACTTGTTTGGTGTGCCTCAGGGATCACTACTGGGTCCAATTCTGTTTCCCTTGTACGTGTCACCTTTCAGCCACATTATCTGCAGGTTTGATGACATCTCTTATCATATTTATGCTGATGACATTCAGTTGTATTATTCCTTTGATCCTGACAGTTCAGACAATCTGAATACACTTAATTGTCTCAGTGATTGGTTGAATAACAACTTTCTTCAGCTTCTTGCTGCCAAGACTGAACTTCTGCACCGTAACAAACTTCTGTAAATCTACAAGGAACTATTGTGTTGTTTAAAGACAGGTCAACCATGTATTATTGCATTTCAAAACAATATTTTACTGCATTATTGATTCAAGGAAAGAAAAGGATACTTACTTTTTTACATTTTGCATTGCATTGCATTATGGGAATAAGAAGGTGAGAGCACAAGCTTGGAAGTCCAATTGTTCTCCAACCGCTTACAAACAGGGAACAATGTACCGTAATAAAAGCACAATTTTTTCTGTACAGCCTTTTTACAGGAATATTATGTATTTTTAAATCCACATGTTGCATTTTGCTGCTGCGCCTGTTCCCTCTTCATTCACAGTTGCAACAATTGTTCTGTTTTATCCACAAACTGTTCTCTGATCTGTGTCTGATTTTTCTAAAACCATAAAACTTCAGAACAGAACACACTGCTCTCTTCCTGGAAACACTTTTCTGTCACTGCTCACTTTATCATCCATGAATGAATTAATGTTATGTTATTCATATGTTATTCACTTAATTTTGTGCAATCAGTTTCCATATCAGAATGGAGCAAAAGCCAAGAAAAATTATAAACACGCTTTCACAACAGAAGAAAATCTCTGTAACCAAGAAAAAAAAAATCACTTTGTTGTTGTTTCCTTATTTTCAGCCCCTCCCAGTTGTTCAGCAAAGCTATAGCTTTCAAGTTAAACCCAGAGTGCATTTTTGATTTGTAACCTAACAGTTATTATCACGATGAGTGAGGAGGGCATACAGTGGACATGAGCCTCTGCTTTACATTGTCACAGTTCACCTACACTCCAGTACCTGTCTACGCTCAATGGCCCAGTCCAACAATACCTGTCCAAATATCAGTGAAGTATTGATGTTTTCTGCAGAATTCTTAAAGAAAATTCCTGTAAATATAACGTATATGACTGTAAAATAATAGTTAAATTCTGGCAGCAGGGATTCCGGTATATATCTAATATCTATTTTTGTTGTTCATCGTGTGTTTCTTTGTTGGAACTTCATTTGCCTGTTTTGTTCTAGTTTTCATCATCATTGTCAGCTTTAGTTAAACTTACATTAACTTCTGGAGCTTAACTTCTTATAATTATAATGGACAAGGTTACAAAGGTTTGTAAACCTTACGCTGAATAATTCAATGTAAATATTGTAGCATCAAACTAACAGAGACTCTCTTGGTACTTCACTTTAGCTTGTAGCGGAAGCTTTTTATCAAATTTCTCAACGATAAAATGGTTAATATGTTCCTCTAATGTGTAATTGGGACCCTTTTGTGACTTTTACATCATGTGATCTTTCTTTATCAATTTATCAGTGACCTGAGGGAGTCTTTTAATCCCCGTAAAGCACTTTGTGAGCTTTCTCTGTGAAAGGTGCTGTATAAATAAATTTTATTTTCATCATATTCTTAAGTCTTAACATCTCACACAGCATCTAATGAGAGAGAGAGAGATCAGGAAATTTAAAAAAACTGCATGTTTCTCCTTTTTTTTTGCATTATTGGACTTCACTCAGGTGAAAGTTTAAAGAAGGTTAAATGCTGTTTTTTCTTGAGTTCAGAAGAGCAACACGTCCGTAAAGGCCGCCTGATTTCCTCCCCTGGTGAGGAGTGGTGGTGTGGTCCACGGGGAACTCATCATCACTTTAAAACGCACCACAGACTTGGCACAAAAGGAGGTGAGCACAGGCGCAAAGGGGCTGTCTCTTATTTCACAGCAGGGAAACATGTTTAGCACCTGCTGCAGGAGGAAACTCATTCATGATTAGAAAAACGTGCACTGAGAGTTCAAGAAACTTACTGTGTTTTTCTTTTTTTTACTCCAGCAGCATTAAGTGCCGTGGATGTGGTTACTGCGCGCGGATGATGAGGATGACTCCAGTGTTTGTTCTTCGGAGGGCGTTCAGTTTCTGATGTCTTACTCTCACTTTTGTGTCACATGACGCAAACTGTTGCTCGGAGTCCAGATTTGTGCCGAGCCCTCGCGCCTGCCAGGAGGAGTTGCGCGTCTGTTTGCTGAAAACCCACAAGGAAACATGAACTCCTTCGTCAACCTGACCCAGGGCGCGCTCTTCAACGGGAGTCAGACCCTCGCCGGGACCTTCGCAACGTACAACGCCACAGACAACGTGGTGACCGGCGACGGCGGAGGGTCCCTGGTGATGGCACAAGACGAACGAAAACTCTTCATCATGCGCGTGGTGCAAATCGCGGTGCTGTGCGTGCTTTCGCTCACAGTTGTCTTCGGGGTCTTTTTCCTTGGATGCAACTTGATGATCAAATCAGAGAGCATGATCAACTTCCTGGTAAAGGAGCGGAGACCTTCTAAAGACGTGGAGACTGTTATGATCGGGCTCAGCTAGAACACGGAGAGCAGGTGGAGAAGTGAAGCGGAGATCCGGTTTGAGGATCTGGTGCACATTCCTTACAGCAGATCCAGATCTGCACCTGCATGTACTTCTCAAGGATGCTCTCTGTGAGTCCCCCAGAAAGCGGAGATATGCAAAAACTTCACAGTTCCTTCCGAAAAACGACTACAGGGAAGTAGTCCAGCGACACGTTTGTGCGTAAAGTTTGTGCGTAAAACACGGGCAATGTTTACACGTGGACCAATCTGTTGAATCTTTGGAGTGAATTCAGTGTTGCCAACTTGAACAAAGTGACAAAATGTTTACAAGTCGTTACCTCATGATTTCCTTAAGTTTCTCTCTGTTTTCATTCCTGAACTTATTTCCAGTGGATGTTCTTAAAAAAGCATGATAATGAATTTTTTGATTCCGAGTCTGGAGGTCCCTCCCTTAACAAAGTGTTTCCTTGTTTTTTTTTCCTGATAAATGCGCTCTGAGGAGTGAAATCTTGCACGTTTTTCAGCAAACACTGTCACAGCTCTGTGGAGTGGTTTTGGATTTGTTTGGCATGCTCGATGATTGACCCGTTCAGTGATTTTTTTGGACCAGTTTTGCACTTTTGAAACCATTGATGCTGCATGAGATACTTTGTTTAGAAAACTGAAATTGCAGCATGGAATTAAAAACCTGAAATGGCCACGTTTAGGTTTGTCCTCTCTTGTTGAAAGATAATTTGTTTCACATTAAACATTTTCAGATCTTTATGTTTGCAAAGATGTTTTGGATTTCTAACTTGCAGCTGAGTTCTCTCTCTCTCTCTCTCTCTCTCTCTCTCTCTCTCTCTCTCTCTCTCTCTCATGGACACATGCTGTACTTTAAGATTTAATTGAAGACTTGAAAACGCTGTCTCATCCATCCCAGTCTTTCTATCCAGGTATGATCTCTACCTTCACATGAGATGAACCCTTGAGGGAATAAATTACAGGTACTATGACTCTTTTTAATAAGTGTGAAGGAAATTGCACAGAGAAAGAAATTAACATGACAGTATCATGGTATCAAGAGAAAAAAATCAAGCAGATTTATCACATAACATGATCGTCCTCACATGTTAGCTGTGTCATATATTGGAGCTTTATGGAAAGAGGCAACAGAGGCCCAGCTTTAAGTTATTTACACTGTAAACCCAGATAAGTTGACTCTACTTTAATAAAAGAAAAAAAAAACTCAAGGTAACTTGTTGCTTCAAAATTTCTAAGTAATGAAGCTAATTGAATAACTGAAGTGAACAATGTCCAATTCACTTGAACTCTTAATTGAATGGAATGGAACATATAAGTTCTCAGGGCCACGCCTGGCAAAACTGGAGCCCTGGGCAATTTTCATTTTGAGCCCCCCCACCCACCTTCAGTAATGTAAATAGATTAGAATGTAATCATTTTATTCATTATGATTTGATGATATTTCTCTTAAATAATATTATAATAAATGTTGTTGTTTGCTGCTGCAACACTTTAAATTTCTCCACTGAGGGTAGAATGAAGGATTATCTTAATTTAACTTCTTTGTAATCTTTTATAACTAGATGTAAGAGATGGCAACATTTTACCTCCATAGAAATATAGTGAAGACTAATTGGCTACGAATAATAAAGTTACGGTTATTGATGATACTGTTTAAACAATAATTCCCCACCCATTTATTAACGCAGCCTGTTAAGTTAGCTTTACTTCAGTGCTTATTTAACTACACTGTAAAACTTAATTAGTGAACTTTACTTAAAAAAAAAAAAATACTTCACCTTGTAATACTGCCACCTACAGGACTTTGGTGTGAAATGGGCCTTGGTAGCTACTCAGTTAGGTTTCACTCAAAACAATAGCAAAATGGATTTTGTCACAATTTAAATGACTGTCACTTCAGAAAAACTATTCAGAGCTGCAGATTTTAATAACTCAAAGACAGTAACTCATCATTTTGAGTTAAAAAAAAAAGCTGTTGGGTTTTTACAGTGCATATTGTGAACAACAAGCTGAGCTCATTCCAGCTTCAGAGCTTTAATCTGATCCCTCAGACAAGTAATCATGCGTAATCACAAAACACCCAGACTCCTTTCCTTCCTGGAAAGCACTCTCCAAGTTTAAGTTTGAAATTCAAAGTAGTTTTTTTTTTCTTTTTCGAGTCTGTCACAGGAAGACATGAATAAGTGGTGAGAGATCCCATGTAACCCTCGACGCTGCTTTTAGAAGGTCTTCACACCACGAGGACGTACAAGGACACCCATTACTCTGCCTGCCCCTCAGTGTCTGCACATCACACACCCAGGAAAAGGAAAAGTGCTCCAAACTATTTCCTCTCCAGAAAAAAACAGAGTCTCATTCTTGGAGTCTGATACGAGCTTTTCTGCTGAATCCAGCTCAGATTTTGTCCAATTTCACTCTAATCTTCTCCATTTCTTTCAACACCCCTTCCTCCTCTTCTCTTCCTGTGTCCCACTCAGAAGCTACCACTGTCTCATTATTATTTCAGGACTTGTTAGGGGAGCTGGGTTGGATGAATCCTTACAAACACAACCATGCATCCACACATGATGCACCCATTGACCACGCACACATTGGATACCGAAGTGCAACAGAGCAGGACGTTATGATCTGAAGCTAAAGTGTCACATGACAACAACATGAAGAAATGAAACAATGACATGATTCATCATTACCTCAAACTCTGAGACACCAACAAACAGAGCATGAATTAAAACTTATGAAGTTTTTCTGGATGTAAAATGCATTATTTTTTATTAGTTTTTGAAGCTGCTGAAGCTTTCTTATAGTCTATTTAAATACTCATTGTGTCATTGAGAGATGTTTTTGAGAAGATGGGGCAGTAAACAGAAAATTGTAGTGAGTAATTCCTAGAAGGGACAAAGAATTAAAGCTATATTCTTTGATGCGTTGTCTCATACTTCCTCAAATATCCTTCATAGCGATAACAAACAGTAACTGTAACTATGTCATTTTTCATTTGGAGTCAGTATCTTACCTGCTTTCAGGTTTGTTTATGTTCAGCCAGAAATTCCAAATGACACATCAAGAGTTTAAATTGTCAAACAATGTGTTTTTAAGTAATGTGACTTGCATTGTGCTGTCAACAAACAAGTAGGGGTGAAAATTCTTGGGATATTTCTGTTGGAAGGCAGAAAGATGAAAAAGAGGTAAGAAATAAACATGAGTTCTGTAATGATCCTTTATTTTTTGTACTATTAAAAAAAATTACATATTTGTTTTTTACAACTGGATTTATTTGGAAGGGCACAACTTTATGTAAAGTGGGGACGTGACCCCCGCAACCCCCCCGGGATTTGCACCCCTGGTGGGAACAAATTAGAAGATGAGAATTGAGTTTTTCTGCTTGTTTTTGAACCAGAGAAATGAAAAATCAATGCAGAGAAACAGAGACAAGTGGAGACTGAATTAAAACATCGATAAAAGTTGGGATGTAAAGCCTTAAAGTTATTTATTTATTCATTTATTTTAACTAAAGATGATGATAAACAAGAATTTAAAAATATTTTCTCCCCAGAAACATGGCAGCTACCAGGAAAAAATTTCCTTTGAAGGGGGCTTGATGCTAAACCTAAATCCTACACTCAAAACCTAAAACTTCACTGTCAAATGGGATTTTTTACATTTGTTATTCTAGCATATTATTCTACATCAGTATAACAAAAGTTTAAGGAAGTTGTTGTGATGACACTTAATTATAAGTCGGCATTGTCTCAACTATGAAATATATTCCAACTTGAAATTCTAAGTCCAAATAAATCAGTAATTATGTCAATTTGTCACCTTATGAATCACTTCAGCTCCTCCCAGCTGTTTAGCAAAGCTACAGCTTTCAAGTTATACCCAGAATGCCTTTGTGAATTCCAAACAACAGATGATGAACCAGATGAAAACCAAAGATTTAAATTGAGATAAAATAGATATTTTAACCTGAAGAGGTTAAGTTAAAGGTAAGGTTTGCAGGATTTTTTCTTAAATGTTTATAAACATAACATCCAAACAGAACTCTAGCTTTCACTAAAAAGTCAAAATCAACCAAACTAAGACAAAAGTTGACACTAGACATCTTATTTAATCAAGGTAACATCTGTTAGTGTAAGAACAACAACATTTTTTTTTACCTAACATGAAAATTTAAGGCAGCCCTTCACCCCTCATTTCTCTATGTGATGTTACAAGAAGAAGGCTGAATCAGGCAGAGTTAAAATAATTTATCCTCTGCTCTTCATTTGGCTGGTGTGCTGTGTAAGTATCTCACCTGCTTTTCAACAAGTTGCTCACTAACCCAAAGGTCTTTCCTTCATCACTGCGAGGAAAAAAAAACTATAACAGGTCTACAAGTTGGACCGCTTGTCAAGGAGCCATTATGGTGAGGGCACTGCAGCGAAGACTGAGCTGCAGTTAATTATAATAAGTGCAAGAAGAGGATATAAATGGGCCCATGTTGCAGTGAGAGTGCTAGAACAACACTTTAGCATGTTAACCCTTCACCTCAATCAGCACGTGTGCAGCTCCAGGTTTGTGTGTGTGTGGTCCCCGCTCTTCTACACAGAGCCACGTCTGCTTGTCAGGAAGCGTCACCGCTGACCTTTTACAACAGAGTCCTTATCGAAAATAATGAACAGCGCACCGGCCGTGAAATCATGACAGAAATAATGGTGATTAAACCAACAATGGCATTCAGCACTCGTACAAAGATAGCCCGTCTAAGAAGCTGGGCTGTAAGTGGAAACACTTTGAGACGCGCACGTATAATCCTTTACTTTCACCCTGAAACGTCCAACGCGCCACAGAAGTGTTGTTGTACTCCACTCTGCAGAGAGAGACTCTCAATCCCCTACCTGGTCTTGATTAGAGGGCAGGGTACACAAAAGATCTGTTTTCTATGCCGACGCAGGTCCCACAAGGATGCAGTGGCCTTTCTCAGCCCCATTCAATCTGTTTCTAATGGGATGTGTTGTATTCAAAGGTGGAGGCAATAACAATACACACACTGAGGTTCAGGAGTGGAAATGGCATCTGGGATGTCACACAGGTAAGCGGATGTAAACACTCTTTTCTCCCTCTCTCTCAGAAAGTGATTCATCTTGGGAATCATTTACAAAGAAGTATCTAGCTTTAAACTTTTTTTGCGTGGACAGGTTGATGAAAACAATGTTACTTAAAGTGCATAGCTTGGATATTTAGGATGCTGTTCACACACAATTTTGTGTTGACAAATCAAAGAAGACAAGAAACCCAAGCTGTTTATTTTTTGGACACCAGCTTTGAGACTATTTGCACAGGATTGGGATTACATTGGGAACCTCTGGTAATTTAAGAATGACCCTCTAAGATCAGTTTTTGGTGTTGCACATTCACACCAGATAAGTGAAGCCTGTAAATCATTTGATAGTTGATCATTGACAGATAAGACTTTTGAGCAGGCCTTTTTCAAAATACTACAAAAAAGGACAATTGCTCTGCCAGGCCAAAAATAAATCGCCACTTGAATTTAACTAAACAAATAGGTACAAGTCTCCTATTGGAAAATTACTGCATGGGTGATTATCTTTCAGCTGGGAACAAGCTATTTAACCCCAGTTACGTCTTATTTCTTCATCAACCATGGAGAAAGACACATCCTGTGATCGTGGAAAAGAGGTTAGTCTGTTTATAAAGGGTCAAATCATTGGCATCAAGCAGAGAGAACATCTGAAGTGACTGTAGAAATGACTAAAATTGGGTTAAGAACTGTTAAATGCTTTATTAAAAACTGGAAGGACGGTGGTTGGAAAAAAATCCTGAACGATCACGTTAATGTTTGACCAAATAAAATGGAAGAAAAACAGCAGTAGAACTCAGGAGTATGTTTAATAGCAGAAGTAAGAGCATTTCCACACGCACAATGCAAAGGAAACTCAATGGATTGGGATTGAACAGGTGTGTAGCTTTAAGAAAACCACTAATCAGTGAGGCTAACCAGAAAAAAAGTCTTCAGTTTGTTAGGGAGCATAAAGATTGGACTCTGGAAGAATAGAAGAAGGTCATGTGGTCTGATGAGTCCAGATTTATTCTAAGAAGAGAGGCAGATGAAGTGATGCACCCATGATGCCGAGTGCCTACTGTACAAGCCTGTGGGGGCAGTGCTATGATCTGGGGTTGGTTATCTAAGCTTATCTAATGCCACAGTGATGTATGTGCATGTATGAAAAAAACAAAAACAAAACCCAGTTAAGAGATTTAAGCGTTTTTAAAGTTAAATGAAAGGGACAGCCTTGAAAACATGTCATTCAATTTGTCACAAAATTAATACATTTCTTTAACATTACTAATAGTCCAACCAGTATCAGTAATCAAATGAACAGTTTAAGAAGGAGAGGCTTATAGATTTGCAGGTAAAACGTATTGCTTGTTGCTCTGTGTTGAAACCAAATTGCCCCCAAAAATGAAGGATGACTGTTTTTCTTTTGCTGTTTAATGTTCACATTCTGCATAGGCTGTTTCTTTCTCTTTATAATTTCCTCACTGTGTGTGTGCGTCTCTCTGTCCCTACTCCCTCCCTCGGATGTTTCCCGTTGGTTGGCTTCAGCCGTCGATCTGTGGTTCGTGGTTTTCTGGGTTTAGATGTAAACGCAAGGCGAGCAGAGAAAATCTTTTCGTTGATGTTGTTGATTTTGTGATATTAACATCTTAAACGTTCATTTCTTGATATAGATATAGATAATAATACACTGTTAAGCCCTTGTGTATGTGTGTGTGTGTGTTTGTGTGTGTGACCTGGACATGATCCTCTGTTGAAAAAACCTGCATGAAAGACAGTTTTCTGCTCTCGCCATCCCTCATGAGAATTAGATTTCATCTCTCTGCCGAAGGCCTCCACCGACAATGAGCCTTTGTGCTGCTTCATCTGAAACTTCCCTTCAGGTTGGAGGCTCATTAGATAATCTGATTTACAATACTTTATGATTTCCTCCATGATTACTCCGGCTCAGGGGAAGGAACACGTCAGTCTGAATAACAGAACCATGTACCTGCTCTGCTTTCTTTCAGCGGGATCTATTGAGCGGCCACCTGTGCTGCTTCAGCGCTCTGCTCTGGTTTGCAAACATCTGTTCCTTCTGAATATGATTAAGCTCTTTACACAAAATAACACAAGTGTCTCGATTTCGACACTTATGATTTGGTTATAAACGTATAACAAACATTACTGAGTATCCTTTACCTGACTTCCCGAAGCAGAAGACCTCCGCATTTTGGTGGAGAAACACTAACAGGAACATTAATTAAACACGAAGAATTTCCGTGTGTTTAGTTTGTCGCCATTCATGAAGTTTTCACGTATTCTTCCTCCCCCCAAAATTTCTTTTGACTACAAAGCCTTTGTTCTCTTTTATACTGGAGCAGAAATTTGTTCCCTTTCATTTGAAGCAACATACAATTCTCATATGTGCTTATAAATTGACATACTCCAGCAGAATTTGTGATTTTTGGGCCTTTTTCTAAAGAATATGAATGATAACACAATTTTTTTTACTCTTTTTAAATCATAATGAGAACAGAAACTTCCAAAATGACCCTGATCAAAAGTTTCCATCCTCTGGTGATTTTTGTCCTGATAACATGAACACAAGTCGACACAAATGTGCTTGAATGTCTACTAAAGGTAACCATCCTCACCTGTGATCTATTTGTTTGTAATCAGTGTGTGTGGATAAAAGCTCAGTGAGTTTCTGAGCTCCTGAAAGACACTAGTGCTGCACTGATGTTTTTGGATTCTGAGTCATGAGGAAAGCAAAAGAATTGTCAAAAGATCTGCAGGAAAAGTTAATCCAACTGAATAAAGCAGGAAAGAGATATAAAACGATACCCAAGGTACTGAGGATGCCAATAAGCAGAGTTCAAACTCTAGTTAAGAAGTGGAAAATGAGGGATTCTGTTGAAACCAGACCACGGTCAGGTAGACCAACAAACATTTCAGCTACAACTGACAGGAAAATTGTTTGGGATGCAAAGAAAAACCCAGAAATAACTTCAGCTGAAATACAGGACTCTCTGAAAGAATGTGGTCTGACTGTTTCAAGATGCACAATAAGGAGGCACTTGAAGAAAAATGGGCTGTATAGTCGAGTCGCCAGAAGAAAGTCATTTGGAGTGATGAGATCAAGACTGAACTTTTTGTCCACAACCATAAACATTGTTCCATTTGGAGAGGAGTCAACAAGGCCTATGATGAAAGGTCCACCATTCCTACTGTGAAACACGGAGGTGGATCACTGATGTTTTGGGGATGTGTGAGCTACAAAGGCTCCGGAAACTTGGTCCAAACTGATGAATGAAGGATGAATGCAGCATGTTATCAGAAAATACTGGAGGAAAATTTACACTCATCAGCCCAGAAGCTTCACATGAGACGTACTTGGACGTTCACACATGACAATGATCCAAAACACAAGGCCAAGTGGACCTGCCATTGGCTACAGCAGGATAAAGTGAAGGTTCTGGAGTGGCCATCTCAGTCTCCTGACCTCAATATCATTGAGCCACTCTGGGGAGATCTCAAACCTGCAGTTCATGCAAGAAAAAACAGGAATTTACAGGAACTGGAGGCTTTTTGCCAAGAAGAATGGTCAGTTTTACCATCTGAGAAAATAAAGACCCTCATCCACAACGAGCACAAAAGACTTCAAGCTGTCATTGATGTTAAAGGGGGAAATACACGCTATTAAGAACTGGGGGATGGAAACTTTTGATCAGAAGTTTCTGTCGTCATTATGATTTAAAAAGACAGTTGTTTGACAAGCCAAGAAATCATAAATTCTGCCAGGGTTTGTACGTTACAACCTCCTTGTTTTTCCGCATCATCCTTCCATTCTCACATTAAAGCATGACTTTTTAAGAACTCAGCCACATTGTCTGCCCTGGCGTCTGAAAAAGGAGAGAGTTCAGACTGATAGGAAACCTCAGGAGAGCGAGGGACAGAGCTGCTGGAGTGCGAACACACTGACACACTCTCAGGCAAAGTTCAGGGCCGGGCGGATAAAAAAAAAAGCAGCTCCAAACATCAAACTGTAGGAAAAGAAAAAGCCTCGAGGGAAGCTGTCAGCACGGCGCTGTTGTAAAATAGACTTCGGCTCTGTTGGCAAACGATGCTCACGTTGATGCGGAGAATATGTGCAGCACAGAAACACATTTATGAGTGTGAAATGATGTGGGTGTATCATTCGCTGCATGCTTCTAAACGCGTTAATTGAGTTAAGTGTTTCTGTGTGTTTATGCTCGTGTGTGCACAATCGTTAGCTTTCTGCTGATGGTGTTGTGGGTAATGGAAAGATTGAGGCCGTTAAGTTGTGTGGCGCTCATTTGCCTGCATGTAATGGATTTCTTGAGCTGAAATTCAGAGACAATTGGTTCTGTTTCCAGTCAGTTATGGAAATGATACTTGTGCGTTTTTGTCTGTTGGTTTCTGTATCGATGTTTAAAGCACTTTTGCACGATGTCAAAACATGAGGCTTTTCACAGCATGAACTATGAACATTTGGACGAGTGTTTTGAAGAGATTTTGATGTCAAAAGCCTTATTAGGACAGGATTAGTTTCTCCTTGGGACCAAAGCTCTTATCCATTCTTCTTTTCAATCTGAGTCTTTAGCAATCCCTTTATCAATTCCTTCTGTTCATTTCCTGTTTCCAAAAAGTAGCTTTACAGGTTTTCTATCTCAGCATTTTATTAAGTTTAGGAGTAAATAAATTTGAAATTGGTCAATGGATTTAGATAGCCCTGGACGTTAATAAAAAAAAAATTAAAAATGGCACATTAGCTGACTTCAATGTGAAAAACCCCGTTACGGAAGCCGCCATTGTGCAGCCAGAGTCTGCGCGGTAGAGAATTTCCGGTGGAGCCAAGTAAAAAAGAGAAATAAAAATATTCATTTCTTCTTCATCTGAAGGTCTAATCTCCTTTTGGCTCTTTCCTGAAGTTTCTTATATCCCCGATAAAAACTACTCACGAACGGCAGCTGTCAACTATGTAAAAACTTATAACTCGGTTTTTAACGTCCAATAACTAATGAAAAACCAACTCCTCAGCAAAATAAGAACTGAACACAATACACCCAAATGACATCGTCGTACACTGCAAAGACTGAAATCTCAGCAAGTCATTAGGTCTTACTTTTAGTCAAATTTGTCTTACTATTCTTGATTTGAGCCACATTTACGAGACAAGGTCATAAAAATGTCTCATTTCAAGTTTTTTAAAGACAAAAATGAGGCATCAATTGCTTGTAACAAGTCAAAAAAATCTGCCATTGGGATAAGATAAAAGATTCTTGTTTTAAGACATCTTTCTAATTTTAAGAAACTTCCCGGGTGAATTCGTCTTATCCCATTGGCAGATTTTTTTTACTTGTTACAAGCAATTTACACCTCATTTTTGTCTTAAAACAACTTGAAATAAGACATTTTTATGACCTGGTCTGGTGAATGTGGCTCAAATTAAGAACAACAAGACAAT
This sequence comes from Thalassoma bifasciatum, assembly GCA_008086565.1. Classification (NCBI taxonomy): domain Eukaryota; kingdom Metazoa; phylum Chordata; class Actinopteri; order Labriformes; family Labridae; genus Thalassoma; species Thalassoma bifasciatum. The sequence goes on along the minus strand of RPOG01001380.1, from coordinate 137,618 downwards.
TTTTACTACAAATAAGACAAAATGACTTGCTGAGATTTCTGTTTTTGCAGTGTGCCACCTTAGCGTAAGGATGAAAGAAACGTTTCTACCAGGTATTGTAATTTTTTGAAGGTTTCCCGGCTCGTATCCTGAATTCATGGGGAGGCGGGGCTTATGACCTATACTGCAGCCAGACACCAGGGGGCAGAGCATCCGCTGGAAGCTTCAGTTTGAGCCGAACGTCGTTACGTCCACTCATTCTACAGTCTTTGTTTGGAACCTTAAGATGGAGCTGTGTCCCCCTGAATAGGCTTGTTTATCAGCTTTCGTCCCTGTGAATCACTTGTACAGTAACCAATAGCCTTACTGTTAACGCAAAGACAGCCGTAACTAGATAGACTGCCAAGAAACCGATGTTTTCACCTCACGAAATCATTAATATTTACGTACACAACAGGAGCGGTACAATCTGTGACTGGGAGCTATAATTTCTACCTTTTACAGAGAGAACAAAGTTGACCACAAAGAGGAAACTGAGCACTTATACAGCTGGTTTTGTTTGCGCGAAGTCGTCAGACTAGACTGTTGTAGATGAGGATGCTTTTGCTAGTGTTTGGTCACCTGAGACTAAAAACTCTTTAACTCCTACAAAATTTTACCTAGAAAGCTCAAATTTCACCCAGATGTAGATAAGAAGGTGTAGAAGTGATGTGGTGGATGTCTTATGTCTGACATGAAAGTGAGGGGGAAAATACTTTTTCGGCTGCATTTATCTTGATGTGAACTTTAGCCACATGTAAAAACATAGCATTTTCTGAAACAAGAGACTTTAATCTTTCAAATGAGGTGTCACTGATGAGTTTTGACTATATGGTTGCACAGTTATAAGCTCTGAAACATAGATTACAGAATCATTAAGAATAATACCCATGCCTACCAAGGATCATGTCCAGGTAACACACACACACACACAGGAACTTGTGTGTGATTAAGTCAGCATTCAGAGAGCGAGAGAGTGAGACTCGACGACACCAGCCTGGATGTAGGCAATCAACATGGGACTAATCAAGCCAGCAATTACTGAAAAGTAAACATCCAACACAATGGGAGCTTTTTCTGTCCAGTGTAAATGATGTTTATATGCTTTCCTCCAATGACCACGTCCTCTCAGGGGCCATGTGTGTGTGAGTGTGTGTGTTTGTGTGTGTCAGTTCATTGATTTCCACTAAAAAAATCACTAAAACTGACCCTCACCTGATGCACAGCTCTGCAGCATCATTATAAACTCTCCCATCGCCTACCACACACCTCCTCTCTGCGCTCAGATTTAAACGCCTGGATGCTGGATAATTGGTGTCCACGGTTAACTAGTTTATATTAATAAACTCCGAGTGTGCATGGAGACGTGTTAATTGGCCTGGTAGGCGCTTATTCAAAGCTTGCCCACACCCGGAGGAGGAGGAGGAGGAGGAAAGAGGAGGATGGAGAAGTGGTGGTGGGGAGCATCTGTCAGTCAGTCGTCCTCCTTGGGGAGAAAAAGGAGATATATTCAAAGCCTTATCTCACTTTGCTTCCCTGGCTCCTCTTTCTACTTCATCCCCACATGCCAGACGGTGCCAGCCGAGGAGAGAATAACATCCGCTCTCCCTGTGTCTGTGTCATGTCACTCTTGTGCTCTCCTCGTCTTCAGATATCATTTCTCTTCATCTTTGCTCCTTTTTTTTCCAGATGATTGTCACG